>JACXGM010008018.1:0-20824 GCA_016801145.1 Umbra pygmaea
ACATTTAATTTGACATCAGCCATGTTGTTTTACACATTTAATTTGACATCAGCCATGGTTTTTTACACATTTAATTTGACACCAGCCGGGTTGTTGTACACATTTAATTTGACATCAGCCGTGTTGTTTTACACGTTTAATTTGACATCAGCTATGTTGTTTTACACATTTAATTTGACATCAGCCATGTTGATTTATAAATTTAATTTGACATCAGCCGTATTGTTTTACACATTTAATTTAACATCAGCCATGTTGTTTTACATGTTTAATTTGACATCAGCCCTGTTGTTTTAGATGTTTAATTTGACATCAGCCTTGTTGTTTTACACATTTAATTTTACATCAGCCGTGTTGTTTTACACATTTAATTTTACATCAGCCGTGTTGTTTTACACGTTTAATTTGACATCAGCCGTGTTGTTTTACACATTTAATTTTACATCACCCGTGTTGTTTTACACATTTAATTTTAGATCAGCCGTGTTGTTTTACACGTTTAATTTTACATCAGCCGTGTTGTTTTACATGTTTAATTTTACATCAGCCATGTTGTTTTACACATTTAATTTGACATCAGCCATGTTGTTTTACATGTTTAAATTTACATCAGCCATGTTGTTTTACACATTTAATTTGACATCAGCCATGTTGTTTTACACATTTAATTTTATTTGGAGGCTTTAGTGCATTTTGCTTCTCTGCACCATGTTAAGGAAGCTTCTTAGAAGACTTTTGTAGTGGACTAGTTTTCACTTCTAATAACTGGACTGGAACTGAAACTACAATTCAGTTATTACTCAAGATCAGATTTAACACTTGTGGTTGTTGCTAAAACAATTCAGCCTGCTTTAAAACCAGAGTTCCCTCAGTGGTTTAACACATGTTGAATTAATGCAGAGGAATGGAATCAAAGTGAAGGACAGAGGGGTGAGGTTCATGGAGAGAATGGGGGAGGTACCCTATTTTGTCTTTAGTGCACTACATTCAGGACCCAGAAATTAGGAGGCACAATGCAACACCCAGAAACGACATATGTAACCTCAGGATCCACATTCATTAACAAGCCATGGAAATCATTAGTGTGTTGCAGAATATTTGTAATTTGCAGTGTTCTTGTGCAAAGTTTGAACTGTTGTGAAGTCTCTTTCGTTCTACAGACGATTTATTGGATGAATTCTATCCAATTCGCAGTAAATTATGGACAAATTCCTGTGTAATGACTATAAAACTATAAATTAAAGGGTGCTGCGTCATGCAAATTTGTTTTCTTCCCTCTGCATCCCAGACCCTTCTATAACCCCACAGAACTCCTTCTCTCTGAGCACCCTGGAGGAATAAAAGACTCAACAAACCCTGTGGGAAATGTGAATATGAAGCTACACCCAAACGGCTGGGATAGAAACCTGAATTCATACCGCAGAAATAAAAAACATCCATACTGAAGGAATATAAAACTACATCTATACTACAGGAATATAAAACTACATATATTCTGCAGGAATATAAAACATCCATACCGCAGAAATAGAACAAATCCATACCGAAGGAATATAAAACTACATCTATACTACAGGAATATAAAACTACATATATACTGCAGGAATATAAACCTACATCTATATTGCAAGAATATAAAACTACATCTAAACTTCAGGAATATAAAACTCCATCTATATTGCAGGAATATAAAACTACATCTACACAACAGGAATATAAAACTACATCTACATTGCAGGAATATAAAACTACATCTATATTGCAGGAATATAAAACTACATCTATATTGCAGGAATATAAAACTACATCTATATTTCAGGAATATAAAACTACATCTATACTGCAGGAATATAAAACTACATCTATACTGCAGGAATATAAAACTACATCTATATTGCAGGACTATAAAACTACATCTATATTGCAGGAATATAAAACTACATCTATATTGCAGGAATATAAAACTACATCTACACAACAGGAATATAAAACTACATCTACATTGCAGAAATATAAAACTACATCTATATTGCAGGAATATAAAACTACATCTATATTGCAGGAATATAAAACTACATCTATATTTCAGGAATATAAAACTACATCTATACTGCAGGAATATAAAACTACATCTATATTGCAGGAATATAAAACTACATCTATACTGCAGGAATATAAAACTACATCTATACTGCAGGAATATAAATCTACATCTATACTGCAGGAATATAAATCTCCAACCACACTGCAGGAATATGACATACCAGTCTTAGTTTTAATGATAACTAAGGTTTATCAGTGATAGTACCAGTCTTAGTTGTAAGCCTAACTGGTTAATGCCTGTGTTTTTCCACAGTGTTTACAGCTGACAGTTATTCAAGGCCTCTTCTCTCTGGAGATAGAAACAGCTGATGCAATGCTCCCTGTAGAGATACCCTGTGTCCTCAATGGCACCCTTTTCCATATGATGTTAACAGGGCCTTATATAAAGTAGTGTACTTTATAACTAACAGGGTGCCATTTGCGCTGCTACGTATAGAGAGGTACTTCTATGAAGCTAGATCATTAAAACCTACTTTAAGTGTCTGCATTACCTGTCACAAAGTCTCCTGGTTCAAGGATAGGCTCAGTGAAGCGTGTTGTTTGAATTTAGAGCACACGTGAATTCCTCAGGGGGAAGAGAGAATCAATATCACACAGTGTCCTCTCAGTACAGATGCTGCATTACTAGTTTATAGTTGACAGCCTTGCCGGCTCTCACAGAAGGTACACACAGTTTAATGTACGATGTTGTGTTTTCTAAGGAAACTTTATCTCACTACAAAGAAGTGTATTTTACCTCCTAAAAGTCTGAATTGATGTGTCTCACTGTAGTATGAAGTCTATCATACAGAACCATTCAGTCATTTCTTCGGCAACAACACGGCATAACACAATTCTACTGTTTCCTAGCTCTGTCTACTGGTAATACTGGTATCAGAACATTAGATGTTAACCCTGGTATCATTCTATGTTTTATTAGAATAAACAAATTTTGTTTCCAGAACACTCACTATTGTAACCTGAAGACACACGCTCTAATTGAAAGGTAGGGAGGGGTCAAACGGAGCACAGAAGAAAGGGAGGGAGGGAGGTAAGGAGACGTAGGTAGGTAAGGAAAGGGGGATGGAGGGAGGGAATGAGGAAGAGAGAATAAGAATCAGGGAGGAAGACTGCTGCAGCGTCTATCAAGGTTAGTGATGTCATGTTTATGACCTAATTTGTAATCTATGTTTCTTGTGTAGCTGTTATCTAATCTATGAGTCCCGTGGAACAAACAGAATGTTTGACTGTTAAGAACATGATATAATTTACAACGGATGTTAAATATTGATTTATTTTGTATTTATATGGTGGTCTTAGTGTAGATAATAAAACTGACAATCTCCTTAGATTTTTTAGTTTTTATATTTTAGCTCTTTAATAGTGATTCATTGTTGTGGCTAAGCTCTCTTGATGTACCTTTGGACCACTTGTTATCTGTTTGTTTTTGGTGACATTTAAAGTGAAAGTGTCCAAACAATTATTCCAAAGAAAATCCAATTAGGGACATTTTAAATATGGCCCTGTTTAAAGAGTTAGATCGTATGGAATTCCTACCAGAATGGTTGAGGGTTTTGGTCGAATCTTTCAGAGAATAAGAAAAAAATGGATTGGAAGGCAGTTCAAGGCGTGTTAAAGTTGATTCATAGAAATGAGAAGCTTGTAAATACAACCAGCCCTGTTAGTTCCCCTCTGCGGTTAGGGTTGACATTGCTGCCTGACTAAAGCGTCACTGAACATTCACTCCAATCCACATCTAAAAAGAGGGTGTTTCTCAATCACACCCGATCCTCAGGGCCATGGGGAAAAATTGTGAACCACATGGGACATAGGGAAGAGCGATCGCCTAATATACAACAAAATATCATATGTGGAAAGCAGTGCATCCTCCACCAAGCTATAGTGGTTACCAGTTATAGTGCAAACTATTAGTACTGAGCTTCTTAACACAAAGGGACAATATTGGGAGAGGTCTGTAAACTTTGAGGACTACAAAGACTGGCCTGATCTTTAGGTGAGTCAACGGTGACACCCTCATCTTACCTTACTCCCAAAAAAAAGGAAATAAACAAGCTGGCATCACCTACTTGCTGAATCTCCTATTCTGTATTTGTGTCTTCGGTATTTAATGTAATGTTTTTCTGTTTTCCTTTTCTTGTTTTTAAATGCTTTTGGGCAAGAGAATTAGTTTTCCAGCAATGAACTTGGTAATATAACGGTAAAATAAAATGTTACAGAAATAAATCTCATTATTTGTAAGCTGGCAAAATGTAAATGTGAAACCAATATTCAACCTACATCAAACCAATATTCTAATTAACTGAAATTGTGACTAACTACAAGAACGTGAATAAACAGACATGCCACTCACAGATATGTATGTAATAATGGATCGTTGTCCTCAATAAATAAATGACCAAGTATAATATTTTTCTCTCATTTGTTGAATTGGGTTCTCTTTATATAGCTTTAGGACTTGTGTTAAAATATGATGACGTTTTCTTCAGTCATATTTATGCAGAAACATAGAAAATTCTAAAGGGTTCACAAACTTTCAATGACCACTGTAACACCTCAATTACGTCTAATGACTTCATGACATATTTATGAGTATGCGGCTGCAATTAGGAATTTTTTCCCCCCATTTTTCCTCTCTTCCAAATTCCCACTGACCCTGCGTTGTCCACAGATCTGTAAATCCTTGGACAGATCTGTGGGATGACGAGGGGTAGGCAAATGGTTCATCCAAATGCGTCGCCCAGCCGCACTTCTTTTCGCACTGCGAATCCATCACGGAATCCTTTAGTTGGATCATGCACAGAATGATTACATTTCCCGACTATACTTCTGTGATTTAATTTAGAGATGCCCAATCTGGACACAAGGAGTTGCTGGAGAGCCACGTGGCAAGATACATCTAACTTATTTAGCCCAAATCCTGGGCAGCGCTATGCCAATTTGCACTGCCTCGTGTAGGAGGTCCGGGGAAAGTCAGAGAACCCATTGTCAGGCTCGAACCACTGACTAGCATGACGAAGACATGCAATGCAGGGACTTAGCCCACTACGTCACGCGGACCCCCGCAATCAGGGATTTTTATAAGAGAGTCAATCCATCTATTTCGTTTTACTAAACCATCATATTCAACTTGGATGGTAAATATTGTTGTTTTATCACCATTTGGTTTTTCAGAATTTCCAAGAGTAATCCTAATCCTAACTAGCCCTAATGCAAAAATGTACAGTAACTGGAGTGAACGCAGTCAAACAAATGTTTGGCCAATAAAATGTCATTTCGAACCAGTGAGAGCTTGTTGAATAAGGTATGTTTGAGATGCTAAATAAAACTTGCCTAACCCCCTGCCGTGTCATGGTCGAAAACATGGCTGATGAGAACCTAAAAGGTCAGTTCATTAATTTTCATTTTCAAACAAAACAACAAAAACACTTTCCTTTCTTTTGCCACAGGAGTTTCAAGTGTATGTTTTGATCCGTGTCAAAAGCACTATATAATGTAATGCATCATCACACATAACTACTCAATTACATTGGTACACACATATAAAAACACGCCAACACTCACATCACACACAACCTTCTACTATATACTATATCTGCATTGTAATTCCTGTGTAAACCCAACTAAGTGACTTGAATGTGACTGTAAAATTACAGTATGAACTGTAATTATGTAAATATACTTCATGTACTCTAAATGTACTGTATATACTGTAAATATAAACATACTGTATGTGCTATAACTATGTAAATGTTCGACATGTTCGGTAACTATGTAAGTTTAATGCGCTGTATATAGTCTATGTAAATGTGCTTGTAACGTAACTACATGAACATACTGTAAATATGTAACTATTTAAATATTCTGTGACTATATACTGTAAGTATGTAGACAAACTGTAGATATATGAATATACTACAACTACTGTATTTATTCACATTCACATATACACATATATATGCACTTCAGATAAAACAAAGAACAAAGAAGTGATCATGCATGTGAACTGGTCCCCAAAGAAGCTATCTAAAGCTTATATAAAGCTTATATTTACATGTCCCTATATGAATGTACTAACACTATTTACACAGAGCTTGTGAATCTCCACCCTACAAAATGTATCTGTATCCCGGCTATTATTATATGGGTATTTCACATTTTGTTGAGGTAAAATTTTTTTGGATGCTTGCACAACAACCAAATACGGTATATTAACAAATACCTTAATTAATTTCACTTTGGGCCTTTTATAGAGTAAATTCAAAATGACTTGACAAGTATTTGTTTGCATACTTTTTAAATCCAACATTCTATTGTGTTCCAATGACCTTGTTACCGCACCTATAGTATAACGCTGTTGTGATGTTCGTAATGTTCTCACAATGGAATTGAGCTAAAAGTCAAGAGGTGTGGAAATTGGGGAATGGGTTGTTTGAATTCTGAATGCTGATTGGTTGAAAGCCGTAATAAATGATACAGTATATTTGTAACCACCTAGTTAATATCTAATAAGCACCTCCACAGATCAAAGAATCAGAGCTGTGAGTCAAAAGGAAAACATGACCGAGTTCTGCTTGTGTCAACATATGAATAGGTTTATGTAGCATAAACTACAGCTGTGTGCGTTCAAATTATTATTACTCCAATTGCAATCACTTCTTGTAGATCAGTTTGTGTGTTTTGTTAAAATAGTGCCTGTGTCTAAGTTTTATAGGGCCGGTTTAAGTAATAATATCTATGTGATCGGATGTAATATTAGCTGTGTTCAGATGTAATAGTTCCTATGTGTTAAGATGTAATAGTTGACAAAAGTATCTCTGTGTTCAGATGTACAGTAATAGTATCTATAGTATGTGTTAAAATGTAATGGCTGATAAAAGTATCTCTGTTTTCAGATGTAATAGTATCTATGTGTTAAAATGTAACAGTTGATAATAGTATCTCTGTGTTCAGATGCAATAGTATCTATAGTATGTGTTAAGATGTACAGTAATAGTTGATAATAGTATCTCTGTGTTACAATGTAACAGTTGATAATAGTATCTATGTGTTACAAAGTAACAATTGATAATAGTATCTCTGTGTTCAGATGCAATATTATCTATAGTATGTGTTAAGATGTACAGTAATAGTTGATAATAGTATCTATGTGTTACAATGTAACAGTTGATAATAGTATCTATGTGTTACAAAGTAACAATTGATAATAGTATCTCTGTGTTCAGATGCAATAGTATCTATAGTATGTGTTAAGATGTACAGTAATAGTTGATAATAGTATCTATGTGTTACAATGTAACAGTTGATAATAGTATCTATGTGTTACAAAGTAACAGTTGATAATAATATCTCTGTGTTCAGATGCAATAGTATCTATAGTATGTGTTAAGATGTACAGTAATAGTTGATAATAGTATCTATGTGTTACAATGTAACAGTTGATAATAGTATCTCTGTGTACAGTTGTGGCAGTATTATAGTGACTGTACCTTTCATAGTGGCGTCTTGTGCAGGTAGCTGCACTTGTACTTCCTGGGTTTCCTCCTAACTCGTCATATACATTTTTCCACTGTCGGCGGGCTGTGATCTGAAAGGAAGGTAGAAAATTACTAGAAAACATTTAGAACCAACATGCAGAACATGTAATGTCACCATACAAACAAATGACTAAATAATTGTTCTTTGTTCTTCATTATGCAAATGAATCCCTTGAAACCCAACAATGAGCACCAATCTGTTAAACAGCAGAATTAAGAGGTTAACCGTCTCGACCCAAGGTTGCGTGATGTCATCACATGGTTATGAATATCAGTGTACATTTTGTGTTTTATCAGAATAAGTGGATTCTAAGAGATAAATGTTAGAAACTCATCTGTAGGATCCCAACAGTTTAAGTTAACAATAAATAATGGGAATAACATGGTGTCAATGTTTCTAGCCTGTGACTTATACCCACTTCATAAGATTGGAATGCTTTCTACCACAATTTTTCCCCAAATCTTTCTCCTTTCAAATCTGACTGTCAGGATTGACTTGTTGGAGCTGTAAACTAATCTGGAACATGGGAGTGTTTGTGGTTTTGCTCTGCCTACACATGTCTCTGAATCCATTCAAAGGTAAACCAGGTATTGTAACTGTACGAACGGGGAAGTCCATATGGGGGCTATTAAGAGCCAGAAAAATGCAATGTGTAATATGTCTCAAAGAACAGAAAAATGAGGGCTGTGCTTCTTAGCTGGTGTTGTGAGTAATATCATTTTAGAACATAGTGTGATTCCAAATGGCACTACTATTTTCCATAAATAGACTAGCTATGCTCAACTCATCTCCCTTGGTGGCCTATAAAGAACGCTTTCTCTAAAGAACCCTTTCTTTCAAACTTTCAGGGAATAGATTCTCCAAATGATTTAAGGAACCTTTGAAAATAATTCTTTGAAATTCCTCTTCACAATTTTCCTTGACAGACTTATAGGGGTTACAACACATTTTAAATGAAAAACAATGTTCCTTGTTTAGACTGCACTTTCAAATGTATTGCACAACTCTACATCCTGTAACAACAAAACTGTCAATATATTTAGAAATGTTTGTCCCCCCACTGAGGAATTAAAAACATGTTTTGCCATATCTTCCTCAAGACGTGTCTTATTGTCGCCTTCCAGCATATTCACAATAACATTGATAGGCACATGTAGATTCTAGAATATCAATTAACCCTTCAAACCTGGAGGTTTTTAAATCTGCCTGGAACTATGTTGATATTCCTGAAAGAGTCATCCATTATCTTACAGAGAAGTGCTTTACAGTTTCAGATTATTCAGAAAACTCTTGCCTACAGAATTAATAAGTAAAAACGAACCTTTTTAGACAATGATTTTCATGCATAATTTCCTATAGAGTCAAAAAATACAAAAACAAATGTTTACGTTGTTGTAGAATGCATGTAAACCATAATACAAAATGCTGCCTTGAGAACCTGTGTCACAGTGTTAGGGGGAGATACAAATAGGTAAATAAAATACATACAGTATGTACATATTTTCACTATTTCCCCCATTATTTCTTGATAACCCTAACCATTACCCCACCCAAAGTGACTGCTGTAAGTGCAGGGTCCAACCTCAATGCAGAGATGTTATTTTATCGTAATCTTCATAAGCTGTAAAACCGTCATTATCTTGCTCTCAGATGTATATTAACATGTTGGTAAAGCAGAATAAATTCCCTTTCAGTTACTATAACATATTTGTATTATTTATATTTGGCCTACTGTATTATTGCTGATTGCACACATTAAGTATATGTATACACACAGCTCTATTCAAATGAGGCTATTGCCCATCTTTGTATCATAGTTGTAATTTAACTTATATGCTATTAGGTTGTTCTGTTATCAAATTGGAACAAAATAACTATCATCCAGTAACATAAATAACCTACAAGTACGTTATAAGCATAAAAACAATATCAAATGAATACTCACTCCTCAAATGAATATCACCATTCAGATATTTTTATTAGTCATCTGTAAGGAAAATCTACAATCTTTGCTTCAGTTAGCATCTCTAATGTATTTTTTCCATGAAGTGACACTTAAAAAACGTCATGTTCATTTCCTGCTTCCTGTCCATAGAGATGGCTAGAGGTATATTCGCTCGACTGGGCAGTGATGAACCCAGCTGAACAAACGACCCCTCTTTCTTTTCAGCAGAGCTAACACTTTCATGTGAGGTCATCAGTTAGTTTTTAGCATGCACTTTGTAAACTATTAATAGAATCATCCTTGCTGACGATCTGGTGCGTCAAATGACCTTGAAGGTCAGTTATTATACATGCATAATCGTGTCCTTGGCGTTCACTCAGCATCATACTCTCTGCTAAAGCTCATCAGTAGCATCGCAGACTACATCAAAAGTTAGCCGGTCTGAACCCTAATCAGGCCAATATGTATGTGTTTCTGGAAATGTGCCTACCGGTACTTAGTCAAATAGTATAGTCTACCTCTAAATAAATCTGCGTGGGTCATGAAGATCTAAATCCATAAGGATATGCTACTCATTCAAAAGAATGCTGTCCTTTTCTTCTAAAAACTATGTAATTAACATGATATGAATGCATAGGGAATAAGCTATACTGTCTGTTTAATCTAATGTTGACGAGTCCTTCAGAAGAGCTCTGCCAGCAATGGCTCATATAAGTGAAATAATACATTTCACACTAACCCCTCCCACAACGCTTCCATTCTCCATCCCTCATCAGTGAAGTACTATCGTTTAAGATATCTGAGTAATGAGGCCTTCCAGTGCTCATTTTCATGTTCAATTCCTGTACCGTACTGCTACCTTGTAGCACCCTCAATATTCTGGAGTGGTCCATTAAACAGGCCCAGTGTGGGTTTAGTTAAACACCAGACCAACCACCACCAGGGTTACGCACGTTTTCCACTGCATCAGTCCTGGGTGTGGAATCTAACAGGGGACGGAGCCAAGCCTTGGCTAGTGAACACAGGGGGTGTCCCAAACAATATTCAGTCTTGTTTCTTATGAAAGGAAACACTTACGACCAAACTGAGGTCCAAAATGTACAATAAAGCGCAGATACACCTAACCCTTTTTTTAAACAGGGGGCACTTACCAGCTCATAGCCTCCTAGTTTCCCAGCTGCTTGAAACATAGTCCAGAGGTTTACTGTGAGGACAAAAGGGAGATCAATAACACTTCAGCACAGTCATTCAGTCTGCCGTATTACATAGTACAGTTTGATATTACAAATATCAGCAGCTCAAATATCCGCCCTGTTTGCAACATGAATGTATATGAAGCTAAAAATAGGGATCTGCCGTGGGTAATCTTTGTGTTTAGCATCCATGTAAAGCTTAAGAATGTTCTTAGATAGATCCTGGCTACAATGGGATCTAGGCTCTAGCGATGTCAGTGCAGCTACAGTACATTAGGTAGCTCTATGTTGTGCTGTATATTAATGAAGTGAGCACAGCACATTATCTGAAAGGAATCAACACATTTATGGGAGCTCGAGGGAGGTGAATCAATCTGGCTTTAATTAGGGTTCAATGCCTCTCTCTCTCTCTCTCTCTCTCTCTCTCTCTCTCTCTCTCTCTCTCTCTCTCTCTCTCTCTCCCCCTCTCCCTCGCTCCCTCCCTTTCCCTCTCTCTCCCCTTTTCTCTCCCCCTCTCTCTCTCGTATTTGTTCTTCCTGTACTTCTTTTTCCTGTTTTTATTATTCCTTTATTTATTATTCCTGTATTTGTTCTTCCTGTATTTGTTCTTCCTGTATTTTAGCCCTGTTGGGGTGTCACACAAGTAGACAGAGAAGCATTAGAATCTGCTCTTCATTCACAAGCAGAGTTTTTATGGGTATTGTTTTGTTGTTCTGTTTGTGGATGAGAGACATTCATGGCCTGAGGGATGCAGAACAGAGTAGAGGAGATTAAAGATGGTGTGTTTTCTCTCAGCATACACACACACAAACACACACACCAGAGCAGTTAAACTCTCTGTGCTCCATACAGTAAGTGATGTGGTGAAGGTGAACACAGATGGTGGAGCAGGCTGACGTCCACATACTTTGTTTGAAGCCCAGGTAGGGTATCCGTTCTATCGGCGTGTTCCTCTCTTTCATGTATTGATACAAAGCCACTAAGAAAGCCTGTTCGTCAGCTCCACACTCCTGGTCTCCAACACCTCGTCCTACTTTAGTGTTCTCCTCTAATGAGGAGGAGGAGGATGACGAAGAGGATGACGAGGAGGATGAGGAGGAAACCCCCTTACAGTTACTAGAGCTACTGCTGCATTTAAGAGCCCTGGTTACTGCTTTGGGCTCAGGTTTCACCTGCAGACAGAGAGAACAAAACAAAGAATTACATTCAGAACAACATTTTTACGACGTTCGCAATAACACCGGTTCAGAATGACTACAATGTTGGACAACACATTGATGCTAATGCCTCCGTCACGTCAGGCGGTAGCGGACCTATTCTACAAACATGTTTCACCAGAACGAACCACTATGGCCTGGCTAAGCATCGCTACTACAACTGTGGCAGGCCAAACAGCAATTACCTAGCGAAGCAATGATGGTATATTTTAAAGTATTGTGCAGTAGTTTTAATGAGTATATATAAATGTTAAACATATGGGTTGAATTGGACATTGTGCAGTCATTATGTATGTAATGCTTAGTATTTCTAAAGATTAGTAGCGACACCATTCACAACAGCCACAGTTTCTCCAGCTTTGTTTTCAGGAGTGGCGTCGGGTAGAGCAGCTGCGTCGGTTGTCTCTCCATAAAGCCGAGCAGCGGTACAGACAGCCCCTACACTCCCTGAGACCTGCACAGTCTTAAAGTCAGTCATCCAATAACACTCCAATGCATTTGCCACTTAATCTCAATTAGATGGATCCCATTTCAAACGGCTGGTATTGAGCTAAGGTAACCAACAAACATTTCTAGTAAAATAGTCTGAATTTCACATACACGCAAGCCTGGGCCTTACACACACACACACACACACACACACACACACACACACACACACACACACACACACACACACGCACGCACGCACACACACACACACACACACACACACACACACACACACGCGCGCGCGCACACACACACACACACTCACACACATCAGGCCCGCACATGTCTGTTTACCATCTGCTATAGATCAGCAACTCTATTTTCTATGAAGAGCTATCAAGGCCTGGAGGACATGATGAATGCAAACAAAATAAGGGTTGAAATATGACCACTTTCAATTAGATAAACAGTGTCCGTTTGTTCTTTAAATGGACTCTCAAGGGTATGAACTCTGTCAAATATCCATATGATACAGACCCTCATCGGATACAAATTCGGCAACGGAAATGTTATGCTAATCACTAAGATTAATTGATATTGTGGTATTGTAATTGTCCTATGAACTATCCAATACAGTCATCATTGCAAATGTAAAATCATTTGTGTACTTAAACTCCTCCCACTCTGGTTTCTCCTCAACAACCACCAGGGGAAGAAAGTCCTCAGCAGGCCTGGGTTTTAAACTATCAAACTTCCCATTGAGGTTTTAGTAATTTAACGGACCTCCAGAGCCGCTTAAAGATAGTGAACTCTGAAGATAGCTGGGTGGGTAGTGCTAAGAACATTTTACTGAATGAAGTAGCTATCAGTGATGACTGCTGATATGTTGGCAAACAGCCTCTTGAAGATAGGGGGAATTTCTTTGCTTGCCTTGTATGTGGGAGGGGCCGGGTAATAAAAAAAAGTGAGGTCAAAGAGATAAACGGAAAGAATGAGGTTGGATATGAATGAGTGTTAATATGAATGGGGAGACATACTATAAAGCCATGAATCCAGATGCACAGAACATCATTTGAAAAGGCTAGTCTCATAGTAAACGCTACGTCTCTTTAAGACGGCTAGTCAGACTGCAGTGTTTCTATGTGTGCTGATGACGACACATCATTACGCAAATCAGCCAAAAGAGCGAAAGACAAAACTGAAACCCCGATCGTGGAGAAGCAGTTCTTTCATAATGGGTAACTATTTATACCTGGTCATAAATATCACAAACACTAAAAGCATTGTGTTTGAGACAAATCACTCACTCACCCTAAACCTTATCTAGACCTTGCACTTATATAATATGGAGATGAAGCAGGTGGAGGAGACTAAACTGATGGGTGTAACCCTACATCACAAGCTGACTTGGTCAATAACCATTGATCTGGTGGTTGATGAGATGGGGACAGTACTCTATGTTTGTGATAAATCGTTGCTGCGCTTTCTTCAGATCACAATCGACCAAAACAAATCCTGCCGACCCCAGTTTTATCATAACTGGACTACTGCCCAGTTGTATAGTTCTAAAACTAAGTGCATGCAAATTACTTTTGGCGAAGTATAGAACAGCACCTACTGAATAGACTTGAATTATACACGTAAACTGAATATCAACGGCTGCAGATCCTTGTTTAGAGTAGAGAACAGCCTGACTGCATCAATATTGCTTTTTTTAAAAGCCTTTATGTGCTAAACGTACCAAACTGTCCATTCAAAACGTTACCACACTCAATACATGCCAGCAGAGGCCTTAGACACAAACACAACCCACTAAGTAATTGTTGTTGAAAATACGTTGAAAAGACTACAGTACTTTGTGGTCGAAAGGACGTTGAAAAGACGTCTTTCAAATTATTTTGGTCAGTGGGAAGGTCCAGAACAGATGGTAAGCGGCGCAAAGTGTTAAGAGCCATAACCAAATACATTTCTCTGCCACTCCTGGTAACTCAACTTCACAATAAAAACAAAAAAAAACATAGTAGACCTAGGAGCAATGCGAACTGGCTAAAAAAACACTAATGCTAGTGCTAATGACTTCAGTACCTTGGCAGGGGACCTGGCCTCTGTGTTGCTTGTCTCCTTGCCTACTGGTGCATTCTGGGAATCTCTGCGTTGTGAGACAGACAGCTTCTTCTTTCTTGGCCGGCCCTTCAGGTTGGGAGCTAGAAAAAAGAGAAGCATTGGTGTAAACACAACAACAACACGCAGCGATAATACACCATATTTAACACAAAAGGACAACACTGATAACACAGAAACAACACACTGGTGTTAACAAACAGACACACATAGTATCCAGTGAATTTAGAAATGTTTACTAATACACAAACATAAAATAAATCCAAAAACAAGAACAGAGGCTTTAAGCATTTAAAAAGCAGGAGCAACAAAGAGTGACAGATACACTGCTTTTGGACAAAAAAACACACAGAGGCTGCAAAATACTATGAATTTAAAACTTGAGAAATCTAATAAACATAACAACTAGTTTGTTCTTATGTCATTGTTGCATTGTTTTGAATATTGGATCAATTATATAGGTAATATATAACGTAGCTAAATAATTTTTTTATGACTTTCATTTCTTTTTACTTTTTCTCCCCTACCAATTGGTCTTGTCCAATTCCCACGGACCCTGCCTTGTCGGCAGCTCTGCAACTCCCTGGACAGATGTGGGATGTTGAGGGGCGCTCACATGGTTCATCCAACCACATGTCGCAGAGTCGGCCGATTCTTTTCACACTGCTCATTCAACACAGAAGCCTTTATTCAGCTCAGTATGCGCACCAACTATACTTCCGTGATTTAATTTACAGGCACCAGATCTGTATCAGTCGCTGGAGAGCAATGTGACAAGGTTGATAAATTGAGAACCAACAGAGTTGTTTTGGCATGGGGGAGGGGGAGAACAGGAGAGACATAAACCCTTACTCTACATCTCTGATTTAACCAACTGGTAACAGCTGTTCGTATGTACTCTACTAAACTAACGGATGTATAGTAACTTGCTGTAGGCTGCGTTTAGACTACATGTGAAAATCCTGATATCAACGCCCACTTTGCCAGAATTACTTTTCGCTTTTCACCGATGCTCTCTTCACCAAACATTCCCCACTCCTGCTGCTACCCGTTAACAGTGTTAATGATTTTAAATTAATTGCATGCATTAACACGTTAACTTTTACAGCCGTGATTATCATAGATTATTGTTGTGATGCAGTGTTGTTGTCATATATTATGATATGGTATTGTTGTGATGCAGTGTTGTGATATATTATCATACATTATTGTTGTGATGCAGGGTTGTTGTGATAAATTATCATACATTATTGTTGTGATGCAATGTTGTGATATGGTATCATACATTATTGTCATGATGCAGTGTTTTTGTGAAATATTATCATACATTAATGTTGTGATGCAGTGTTGCTGTCATATATTATCATACATTATTGTTGTGATGCAGAGAAAACTAAAAGATATGTTTACACCAACTGAAGGAGCTAATAAAGATAGAGGCCTTTCTCTAAAAGGGATCAAATGTTTTTTTATATTGAGTTTTTGTAAAAGGTTGGGATTTTTTATGTTGTGAAATTACAACAGTCTAAAATGTCAACATTTGAGGTCAATTTGACTTGGGAGAATCTAATCTCGAGTATCATCTCACAGAAATACTGAATCATATCTTGATAGAGTACAAAAGAGTTGTTTGCTCTAACATGTCTTTGTCTCTAACTACCTGCCTCTGTCTGCTCTCCGTCCATCTTTGACTAACTGTCTCTGTCTGCTCTCCGTCCATCTTTGACTAACTGTCTCTGTCTGCTCTCCGTCCATCTTTAACTACCTGCCTCTGTCTGCTCTCCGTCCATCTCTAACTACCTGCCTCTGTCTGCTCTCCGTCCATCTTTGACTAACTGTCTCTGTCTGCTCTCCGTCCATCTTTGACTACCTGCCTCTGTCTGCTCTCCGTCCATCTTTGACTACCTGCCTCTGTCTGCTCTCCGTCCATCTTTGACTACCTGCCTCTGTCTGCTCTCCGTCCATCTTTGACTACCTGCCTCTGTCTGCTCTCCATCCATCTTTGACTACCTGCCTCTGTCTGCTCTCCGTCCATCTTTGACTAACTGTCTCTCTCTCCTCTCTGTCCATATTTGACTATCTGTCTCTCTCTCTCTGCTCTCTGTCCATCTCTGAATGATTTAAAGGGATTTATTGGCATGGGAAACATTTGTTTACAATAAAATAAAATTGAAATGATCAGGTAAAAGTAATTTAGCAGACACTGCACACCATATTCCGTGTTACATTTACAGTGATGTAAGAATCTTACAAATAGTTACAAGTGTGTGAGATAATGTGGAATAATAATTATCTGAGACTGTGGAATAAATTAAGACATGTACTGTATGTTATGTTCCCAATGTTTTTTGTTCTACCTTTGTTGTCCTGAATGCAAAAGGGTCACATATCGTGCTGCTGTGATTAATCACTGGAATTTCTCATAACAAATATGGCCGCCTTTGTACAGTATGTTTGATTTTGTGTCAAATTCCTTGTGTCTGTGTGTCTGTAGGACTTGAGGAAAATATATGGCTCTAATGGGGTCATAATTGGCAGGAGGATAGAAAGTGCAGCTCAGTTTCCACCTCATATTATGAGCAGTGAGGTCATAGCCTGTCTTTCCTCTGTAGCCAGGTCTGCCTATAACGACCTCTCAATAGCAAAATTTAGGTTGGTTTGTTTTCTGGTAGAATCCTTCCAAGCAGTCTTGGGGAAGTTACTCAGAAAATGTAATAAGTTACTTATTACTCATTTTAAAAGTAATAATATTCATTTACTTATTACCTGGTATCAAAATTTATTTTAGGTAGTTATATTACTATATTACTTTAGTTTAATCTCCCTTCTGAAATAGTGTGCCAGCTCCTTTTAGAACTGAATCCACTTTATTGGAACAATAATTAACCTTAGAGTCAACGATTAGCAAAACTGCATAACTCCAAGCACTGCAGCCTGTCATAACTAACGGGATACAGTATAACATAAATAAAAAATAAAGCAACAGTCTCTCCCGACTTTTTAACTATTGTTAAAAATGGTGTTATAAAACAAAATGTTGCATAACACCACATTTAGGGTGATATCGTGTCCAGCTTCTTAATTTGGCTATGTTTACGCTAGTACAAGTTTCACATTGCTGTACTGCCGTATAAGATCCTTCCATAAATTAGATGTTGTATTTATCGCGGTTGAAAGTGATGTGCTACTCGCACAAAGCTTACAACGGACGACAATGTTCTTTGCATCTTTGAAAGTCTGTTGAAAGTCTGCCTCTCTTCTTTTTGGCAAGTAGCAAACGTAACATGCCAGGACATACTGTACCTCCCACGCATAAACGTTAAAGAAATAGACAAAAAAAAGAGGAATAGCATTCTGACGATGCAGTAACGGAAAGTTACTTGGATTAGTAACTGTAGTATTATTACTGTTTTGGAAATTGTTGTCCCTTACTGTAACAGAAGTGCCAGAGTGGGACTCCTGTTCCATATAAACTGAGTGATGGACGCAATGTGTCTATGTATATTTCAGTTTACTGTGGATATCTTTGTTAGTTATATGCCAGTGCTTATGTTCTGTTGTTTTGGGTAATTGTATGACTATTGTATGACTTCCTCTCTTTTACCTGGTACTGATTGGGGACTGAGGTGGTCTAATTACCTAAACACTGTCAGCTGGTTAGCTCAGTTCCTATATTAGTCCGTGTAAACGAGAGGAAGGCACGGTTCATTATTATATGGTCAGAGGTGTATATACGGTCACGGTGTGTTTGAAGGCGTCCGGGAGATTGCAGTTGTGAGAAGTGAGTCCCTCAAGTTTGGAGGTATAGGCATACGCAATTTTCATAAATTAGCTGTCAGTGTATCGTGCCACTGTATAAGAGCACGTAAGCTATATTTGTATACCGTTGTGCAACTCGCTCGAGGAGTACCCTGCAACTGTCACTTAATGATTTCCGGATTAGTTCAATAAATACCTACCGTTATTTTCCACCAACTACCATCTACCTGCCTGGATCTCCTCTCTTTACTACACTACACTTCATCCGTGACACTTACACTACGTTACTTCATCTCTCTCCCTCTTTGGCCTTCTGACCACCTGTGTGTCTCTCTCTCTGCTCATCTCTCTGTCTCTCGTTAATGGCCCTGATCAAATCTTAAACCTTCATTAAAGGTTTACCTGCCTAGTAAAGTTAAGGCTTATGTTTCCCACAGCCCATCATCCTAACACATCACCTTACACACAGACAGCCACCTGTCTAACCCATCACCTTACACACAGACAGCCACCTGTCTAACCCATCACCTTACACACAGACAGCCACCTGTCTAACCCATCACCTTACACACAGACAGCCACCTGTCTAACCCATCACCTTACACACAGACAGCCACCTGTCTAACCCATCACCTTACACACAGACAGCCACCAGTCTAACCCATCACCTTACACACATTCTCTTGGTCTGACATTAACCTTGATTGACAGAAGAAAGCCACTGTTCAAACGTGGCCTGTGAAGATCTGCTTGGCCGTTTGACCTGAGTTCTAACAGAAGCATTAGATTTGTCTGTAAGAGAGCTTGTCCCATTGAGCCAGGTGGTTGAATGGGGTTCAATGAGGTGAGACGGCAGCATTCCTTGTAGTGATGATTAAATCGGGTGAAGGTTAGGGGAAGCCCTGGGGTAGCACCTTTCGACTCGACTTTACTGTAGCCGATGACTCAACGATCTGAATCATGGAGCTGTACAGTCGGGATTTATTGGCCTATCACAGGTCACCGTGCTGCACAGAAATACCCCATTACCTTGTTTGCGTAGGGGTTCTTCAACAGCAAAAAAGCCACAACATTAAAAAGAAATAAGTGAATAAGCGTGATTTAACCTGTGTTCTTCACACAGAATAAAATGTGCTTTTATAAGGCGTTTAGTCTCCGTGGCAACAGCTACTTTTTTTCCTCACGGTGACAAATACATTGTAACCAGCCTACAGAGACCTGAAATTGGGAACCGGGGCAAAGCCTCAAATCACACCCTTTTCCTGATTGTGTACTACATCTGACCGGGGCCCAGGTCATCGGAAGTGCACTAAATAGGGTGCCATTTGTGAGTCAGGCAGGGCTGTTCTGGGAAGAACAAAAGCTCCTCTCTCAAATATCAGTTTGTCTTTGTCTGGGAGATTAATGTTGTTTCACAGTTCCCCTGTTATGGAAATATCACAAGGTTATTATATACAGTACATACTGCAGCGCCACATGCCATTGGACAATGATTTGAATTCCAGACTGATGTGTAATGAATTACTCATGATTACTGAAGCACATTAGATGCTATATTTTCCACACATATTTTGGTTCCAGTGTCTTTGTGTGAGAACATTCTAACCATTCTTTAAACAGACACATTTCATAGAAACCGGATCCACTTTAATATGATGTTTACAATCCAGGCAGTTATTAAAAAGGGTTCTATGGGGAAAACGATCAAACCAGTCACAGCTATGAACCGTACGTCTGCCTGCGTGCTGCAACCATATCAAATCAGACTGTGAAATCAGTGAGTGAGACAAAAAAAGATGGAGAGATTGTCTCGTGGGGGGGTGGTATATGCAAAGAAAACACATTTCAATTTCACACCATTGGATGAATATAAACACTTCTATTGCGTGATATTATGTCGGTTCCCCAGTTCACGACTATGAGGTCACAGTCCAGCTATTGGTTTACTGTAGTAGAAGAAAGCCTTCTGATCTGGTCACTGTGATTTTCTTACCTGGCTGGTCCAAGTGATGTAAAGACGCTAACACCATACAGTAACAACTAATTGAAAGTTTACTACCTAGTTACATCAACAAAATACAACATTACTCCATCACTGCACCACAGTAAGTAAAATGCTACACTAACACAGCATTCAAATAACATTACTCCATTTCTACACATTACACAACCATTACACAACTAATAAACATCTCTATTATCCCACTCCTTAACTGTCTCTTTCTAGGAGTGAAAAGAAGCAGGTAAGAGCATCTGTTAAATGACTAAAATATAAATGTTAGGCCACACAACAGAAAATCATGCATTACTATAACTGAACAGAAGAACTAAGAAACAACTAGAGCTCTGATGGAGAAAACAACACTTCTATCGCTCAGACAAACCTAACCTCCTCCACCTCTGTCTTTGTTTTCTCCTTCTGGCATCAGGTAACATTTTCAGCCCCCTTTATCCACCAACACATAACAATCTCTTCTTCCAACCCTTGTTTAGATTTTCCTCTCCTTATCTTATGACTC
>JACXGM010008019.1:0-15702 GCA_016801145.1 Umbra pygmaea
GCAAAGGCTATATAAGTCAGTTCCATATGATCACTCGGGGCATTTTTTCCAGAACCCGTCTTGATTTCCTTGTTACGAGATGACCCTGTTTCCGTAACGAGAAGTACTTAATTAAACATTCTATTATCAACCACAACCTGACTCCTGAAACCATCATTTCAACAAAGATCTTACCAGCCTAGAATTCTAACACTCAACAGCAGGCTGGCCCTGAGTGTTGGTCAGTGACTCCGACGTATAGTGACTTCGACGTACTTAAAATAGTCAAAGGGGCCTCCAACCAAATTTTGCATAGGGCCCCCAAAGGTCTAGGGCCGGCTCTGCCATTAGCACAGACTTACATTATAGTGGCTGGCTCAGAAAAGGGGACTCCACCTGCAAAGGATCTTCGCAAATATCTCATCTGAATCATCACATCAACAATCTATTAATCATCTAGTGGTGAGTGAAACTGAAAAATAAAGGGAAAAGCCGCACACGCTACACTCCGATGCATACACATTTATTCCCACCAACGCTTTGACAGACTCTTTGTCTTCATCAGGATATCACATGATCAATTTCAGCATCAATTACTGAAGAACAATGTCGCTATTTATTGCATCAAACATTGTCCTCAACACAGGAAAATGGTTTAATACTTTTCATCTCAAAATACATTTTGGCTGCAGAACTGATTTGGCCTTGCATTATTCTGACCTGGTGGTACAACTTAAATATGACAAATTAACTTACTTTCTGGTTTGTTTTTTTCTTCCTTTGGTGTACAAGAAATTGGTTTGCAATAATACTTTTTGAGGGTCACAAATGTGAGTAATGAATTCTTTGTTTTTGATTTTTCTTTGAGATGGGTAGACTGAATTGGTAAGAATATAGTATAGTCATGTATAAACTTTTGCTTCAGTCTAAGCCTTTTCAGTCAATATTATTTTTTTGCCATCATGCAATTGATATCATATAAAATGTATGTTGTGTACCAAAAGCAAATGGGCTTCACATAACTTGTGTTTTAGGGGAGAAAGAAAATTATCTTTTCACGCAAATACTGGTTTCACTAATTTAAATCTAGGGCATTATTGTGGACTGAGCCATGTAACCTACAGACGAAGCACTTGCACTAGCTTGACCAGGCTCTCCCAGAGTGAGAGAGCTGCCTGATAAGAGACAGTACAATAATTATTTACAGTGATTAAGGAACATAGACAAATTATAGATTTTCATAATTGTTTCCCATTAACACTGGCCATCTGGTGTCCTCTGTCCTAGTGTTGGAGGTGTGTCAGTTTGCGCGCGATGCCTCAGTGGCGGAGGCGTGGCTAGTGGCTCAGGAGCCATACGTGGCTAGCAAGGACCTTGGACAGACGGTAGATGAGGTGGAGAAGCTACTGAAGAGACACGAGGCCTTTGAGAAGTCCACGGCCACCTGGGAGGAGCGCTTCTCAGCATTGGAGAGACTTACTACGGTGTGTAGTGGATCTGAGTGCATGTTTGTGTAAAGAAGTGCCCGTTTTGGAGTTTCCTTTCAGATGTCAGTCAATCAATCAATCAGTTGTCACAAAGTGCTTTTACCGCTACCCAGCCTAGGACCCCAAAGAGCAAGCAACAATGTGAAATTAAACCACAGTGGTTATGAAAAAACTCTCCAGTAATTTGCTACCCAGGAAGAAACCTAGAGAGGATCCAGAATCAGTGGGGTGGCCATTCCTCTTCCGACTGTGCCGTGTATAAAGTTTAAGAGAGCATGTCCAGTTAAGGAAAAGTTGTTAATCATTGCACATTAAGGTCCTGTGAGTAGTCCTGGGGTATGATCCGAGAGTTCAGATCTTCATGTGGGCTGTTTCCAGTCTATAGACAGATCCAGGCTGCACAGACTGAGATACAGGAACAAGGACAGCCAGGAAGACTGTGACAGTGGCTTTGGACAAGGTCATCATTAAGCCATGTAGTTCTGCATTGTGGTCCAAAAACTCGGGTCATCTTGGTCATCGTCCTAGGATTTAACAGGACACCCGAGAGATTAGATGGGGCATTCCATAAATCAGCAGTACCTCAGCGCAGAATGTCGATTGCTACTCATCCTCCAGCCAACGAATGAAGCCTGTACTATAGTAAACTAGGCCCCATCCTGAGGGATTGTGGAGGCATAATAGTTTCCAACCTTAAGGCATGTATTATTTATTAAAAAAAATTAATCTGACAGGCTTTTAACAGGGAGTTACCACCAAATATAATTTGCCTGCCAGCCTTAACGTGCATTTCAGTGAGAAATTTAATTTAGAAAGACTGACAGGAGATATGTCCTCATTTTGAATATAAACCAATATGTATCATCTCTCCATTATTTCATCACTTAGTTGGAGCTGTTGGAGTTGAGGAAACAGCAGCAGGAGATGCAGCAGTTTATAACAGACGAGCAGCAGCGTTCCAAGATGGAAAGCAGGAGAGAGGACACCGGGTTTGGGGAAGACTCTTCTCAGCTCTACACCATTGAAGAGCAGTCACTGGTTAGTATTTGATGTACTAACCAAATGATACAGTAGTTTGCATACCCTTGAATACTTGGTAAAAGATGTAAAATCTTTAAAGAAAACATGAGTGAGCATGCTAAACTATTTTTTTCTTCTAATGGGATTCATATTCAACTGTAGGTCATAACAGAATGGCACAATCATAAAACAAAACATGGCAACAAAGATAATTATGAAATGACTCCTGTTCAAAAGTCTGCATACCCTCAGTTCTCAATACCCTCAGGGGTTTATTGCCCCCTTTAGCATCAATGAGAGCAGGCAGTTGTTTGTGATAGTTGTCAATGAGTCCCCGAATTCCTGCAGGTGGTATAGCTGCCCCTTTTGTCTTGGCAAAATGCCAGCAAGTCATGCAAAGTCTTTGGTCATCTTGCATGAACTGATGATGGTTTGGCTCAATGACGGTAAGGTCAGGAGACTGTGATTGCCACTCCAGAACCTTCACCTTTTTCTGCTGTAACCAATGGAGGGTCAACTTGGCCTTGTGCTTAGTGTCGTTGTGCTGGAAAGTCCATGAGTGTCCCATGCGCAGCTTACTTGCAGAAGAATGCAAATTGTCTGCCAGTATTTTCCGATAACATGCTGCATTCATCTTGCCATCAATTTTCACAAGGTTCCCCATGCATTTAGAGCTCACACACACCCAAAACATAAGTGAGCCACCAACATGCTTCACAGTGGGAAAGGTATTCTTTTCACTATTGGCCTTGTTGACCCCTGTCCAAACATAGCGCTTACAGTTGTGACCATAAAGCTCTATTTTGTTTTCGTCACTCCAAATTTCAGTGTGCCAGAAGCTGTGTGTCAAGGTGTTGTCGGCTTAAATATACATATTGTAACCAGGCACTGATGCAGTAAAGGCTTTTTTCTGGCAACTCGACCATGGAGCTAATTTTTGTTCAAGTATTGTTGTATTCTAGTCCTTAAAACAACCACACCATCTTTCAAGAGCAGCCTGTATGTCTCCCAGGTTTACCTGTGGGTTTTTCTTTGTATCCTGAACATTTCATCTGGCAGTTTTGGCTGAAATCTTTTTTGGTCTACCCAATCTTGGCTTGGCCTCAAGAGATCCCAGAATTTTCCAATTCTTAATAAGTGATTGAACATTACTAACTGGTAATTGTAAGGCTTTGGATATCTTTTTATGTCCTTTTCCAACTTAATGCAATTCCTTATTACGCCTGTCTTTTGACAGTTCTTTTCTGCTCCCCATGGCTCAGTATCTAGCCTGCTCAGTGCATCCATGTGAAAGCCAACAAACTCATTGACTATTTATGCATAGACACTAATTGCAATTTAAAATGCCACAGGTTTGTGATATTTACCTTTAATTTCCATTTTAACTTGTGTGTGTCATCTTGTGTGTCTGTAACAAGGGTATGTAAACTTTTAATCTGGGCCAGTTGGTTGATTTCTGTTATCAGTATGGTTTACAAAGGAGCCAAACAACTATGTGAAAATTAATGGCTTCATGTGATCACTATCCTAACATACAGTGCATCCAGAAAATATTCACAGCGATTAAATCTTTCCAAGTTTTACACCCTTATTCCGAAATGAATTAAATTAATATTTCCATCAAAATTCTACAAACAATACCCCACAATGACAATGTGAAAAAAGTGTGTTTGAAAACTTTGCAAATTTATTAAAAATAAAAAACTTTGTTATCCTGGCTGTGTCCTTAGCGTCATTGTCCTGTTGGAAGATAAACCTTGGTCCCAGTCTGAGTTCCAGAGCGCTCTGGACAGGTTTTCAGCAAGGATGTTTCTGTACATTGCTGCATTCATACTTCCCTCGATCCTGGCTATTCTCCCAGTTTCTGCCGCTGAAAAAAATGCCCACAGCATGATGCTGCCACCACCATGCTTTACTGTAGGGATGTATTGGCCATGTGATGAGCGGTGCCTGGTTTCCTTTAGACATGAAGCTTCCCATTCAGGCCATAGAGTTCAATCTTTCTTTCATCAGACCAAAGAATTTTGTTTCTCATGGTCTGAGAGTCCTTCAGGTGCCTTTTAGCAAACACCAGGTGGGCTGTTATGTGCCTTTTACTGAGGAGTGGCTTCCATCTGGCCCCTCTACCATACAGGCCTGATTGGTGGAGTGCTGCAGAGATGGTTCTTCTGGATGTTTCTCCTCTCCGCAGAGAAATGCTGGAGCTCTGTCAGAGTGACCATCAGGTTCTTGGTCACCTCGCTGACTAAGGCCCTTCTCCCCCAATCACTCATTTTGGCTGGGTGGCCAGCTCTAGGGAGAGTCCATTTCCGGATGATGGAGGCCACTGTGCTCATTGGGTTGCTGCAGATATTTTCTGTACCCTTCCCCAGATCTGTGCCTTAATACAATCCTGTCTCTGAGGTCTACAGACCATTTCTTGGACTGCAGGGCTTGGTTTGTGCTCTGACATGCACTGTTAACTGTGGGACCTTATATAGACAGGTGTGTGCCTTTCCAAATCATGTCCACTCAACTGGACTCCAATCAGATTGTGGAAACATCTCAAGTATGATCAGTGGAAACAGGATGCACCTGAGCTCAATTACGAGTGTCATGGCAAAGGCTGTGAATACTTATGTACGTGTGCGTTTTTTATTTTTAATAAATTTGCTAAGATTTCAAACGTGTGAATAATTTCCGGATGCACTGTAACAGTTTTTTTGCATGAACAGTCTTATTTCCAAAATCAATGCAGATTTCTAAATTTCTGCCTGTATGCAAATGTATGAGCACAACTGTAATCTCTGACCACCTCATCCCTGTGAGGGACTGCCTGCTCTCTGTCTGTTCTTATTGTACTTTGATGTATTCTCTCTGGCTACAGATGGCATATAAGGATAATACAGTATTTCCTCATTAAAGGTCTCTGTACATTAACATTGATTGTACAAACATTTTTTCACTCCTCTGTTTCTTCTCCTGCCCAGTTTGGAGCAGTTGTGGAGCCCAGTTCCGGTCAGTTAGAGGGGACGGCGGGTGATTCCACAATGCCCATGGTCTCAGAGATACAGCAGGATGCTGACCTGCATGAGGCTGGCTCTCTGGAGCTTTTGGATGGATCTGTTTCAGCAACTCGCCCCAGGGATGGGGAGGTCAGGGCCACTACCTTGCCCACTGAAACCCTCAGCGCTAAGGATGTTCTGCAGAAGGGCATGCTGGGACGGAAACACGACCTGGAAGCTGCTGGGAAGAAGGCTTCCAGCAGGTAAACCCACAACCCTGGTATTTAAAGCCTTGTGCTCTGAGCTACATGTTCTACTGTCTACACCTGAATAAGGCAGACTAAAGGCAGACAAGCTATACATCCAAATGAATATTAACACATACTGTATATGCATTACCTCACACTTTTCATCACCAATATGAGTCATACAGCCAGAACAATGGTGTGTGGTCACATCAAGCTGCAGCTCAGGTGATGTAAAGTGAGGTTGGAATTCATTCCGGAATTTAGCCTGAATTAAAATATCCTACAATTTTGACATTATAATATTATTTTATTGAAATGCTGTAACGTGAAAACCATCTTAGGTGAGGTGCATTAAGTCCAAAGTCTAAAAGCTTGGATTTGTTTCACATGTTTATTTTAATGCAGGTTACTGCTAGATCTGGTTGCCTCACGGTAGATAGGTTATGCAAGTTAGCACAAATCCACTTGAAGTTGAGAAACTTACTTGACGAACAATCATTAATGGTTTGAGCTTTGGGATCTGGTTAAGGTCATCTCTAGCAAGTTGTGTTTCCACTCACAGGTCCTGGAACAACCTATACTGTGTGTTGAAACCGGGCCAGCTCTCCTTCTACAAAGACGCCAAGAGCTTTGCCCTCGGCATCCTCTACAATGGGGAGGAACCTCTTTTGCTCAGCAACAGCTTATGGGAAGTCCTGAGCAGCTACAAGAAGAAAAAGCATGTATTCAAACTAAGGTAAGAATTATTTAGTGTCAAATGTCATACTGTTAATTCACGTTTGGCTTGAATCTTATGCTTTGTTCATTTGGCTGTCTACTAGGCTTGAAGATGGCAGTGAATACCTGTTCCAGTGTAAAGACGAGGTGAGTTTGTCATGTTCTACATATTCATGTCCAAATACAGAATAGGAGTCACAGCATTGTTGCTTATCTGAAAGACAGGCTAACCCTCTCTCTGTAATTAGTTCCTGGAAGCATTAACGTCATAAATGCTGACATTGAAGCAGCCATAAGCCTGTTGTTCAGCACATGTATGGTCATTTCAGAAGGAGCTGGGTGATTGGGTCCAGGAGATGGAGAAGGCCGTAAAGCCCATGTCAGCGGAAGAGGCAGGGCCCTCAGGGTCTGCAGAGGTCCGGGCTCGCAGCCTTCCACCTCCGTCCACCTCCACCAGCCTCACCCCCCCTGAGCCAGCGAAGGACAAGAAGGACAAGGAGAAGAAGAGCTTCAGTCTGTTCGCAAAGAAGAAGTGAGGGACATCTGACTGACACCTTGTGTCCAAGACCGTCTAAGTTCCAGCTGCATTCAAAGGAAATATATTTGGCTGAAAATGTGACCGCTGACGGACTAACAGACAAAGAGGACTCAAGGTGACGGACCGAGAAACGTGCGCAGACGTTGTGGTGTACAATATGTGGTGTAAAATCAAGTAAGATATAGATTTGTATCACATTTAAAGATTTTCTTTTTTTACTTTCTGATCGATGTTGTAGTTTTAAAATTTTAACCTCAGCTCACTGTGCTGCCTGTATTTAAGCCAGTGTACCAATGCAATGGTCCACATTTTTCTCTCTTGTTCCCTTTTATCTTCAACAAAATTATGCTAATTTCAAATAGCTAAATAAAAGCACAGGAATGCTGTTTTCACACTCAACCAAAGAATGTTTGTAAAATTCTCCTTTATTAAAATTGTATGCAAACATTGCTTTAGATGAAAGCATGCTTTGATAATGATATGTATTACGGAACAGTATCACTGGTAAGGGTGCTTGTTGATTAATCTGCCTTATATAAAATGGTTGTGAACTGTTATACTGTGCTGCTTGCATTTGGAGTTCTACTATCATAGAATTATCAGGATAAGGTATGTTGGAGACCTTTCTAATGCTGTTTTTACAAATGAATAGCATTGCCTGAAGAAGTTATATAGTGCAGTACCTGGATGCATGTAAAATACAATTGCAGGTATGCACCTATGCACTGTGAAGGCAAAATATAGTTGCCAAAATTGGCAGTTGGAACTGTTTTAGCTAAGACGATCAAATGAACCAACTGACAGGCAAAAACTGAGTCAGTTAAACATGACTTTTACATCTGTTTCAGAACTTGAAATAGTGTATGCCTAACACTTGTTTTAGTGCATCAAATTTAAAATTTCATATGTATTCTATATATCAAAACTGCATGTGTTATAATATTTATTTAATATGGTGCTATAGTTATTTTCCTACACTTTAAACCCTTTTGTATTGAACACAAACAATATACAATATTTTCCCCTTCCCTCCAAACAACTGACCTATTTATCCTTACCTCGAAATGCAATTGATTATTTTTATCCATCATACTTTTGAGTTTTATTCAAATACTTTCAATGCAAAATCTTTAGGAACATGCATGATGAAAGTGTGTCAAAATGAATGTATAATAATTTGAAAAAAAGAGAAGCATTGGAGATGGGTAGAAACGATGATGTGCCATGTGGAAAACCAGAAAAAAGTATTTCCATTAAATTCGACACTCAGTATATATTCACTAGCATTCAAAAGGTTGGTGTAACCCAGAAATGTGCATGTTTCTGATTTAAATGCATTTCTTCTTTCACCAAGGTGGCATTTGTTGTAATATATACAACCATCAGCATTATGACCACATGCCTAATATTGTATAAGTTTTAACCCCAAAACAGCAGCCTCATATTCAACAAACTGCGATGCACTGTGTTCTGACGTACAGTGGGTACGAAAAGTATTCAGACCCCTTTAAATTTTTCACTCTGTGTCATTGCAGCCATTTAATAGAATCAAAAAAGCTCATTTTATTTCTCATTATTGTAATCTCAGCACCCCATTTTGACAGAAAAAAACAGAAATGTAGAAATATTTGCTAATTTATTAAAAAATAAAAACTGAAATATCACATGGTTATAAGTATTCAGACCCTTTGCTCAGTATTAAGTAGAACCACCCTTTTGAGCTAGTACAGACATGAGTCTTCTTTGGAATGATGCAACAAGAATGGTCACAGAATTGTTCCAAAGCCACTCCTTCATTATTTTAGCTGTGTGCTTAGGCTCAGTCTGAGGTCCTGAGCACTGGATGAGGTTTTCTTCCAGGATATCTCTGTACTTGGCCCGCATTCATCTTTCCTTCAAATGCAACCAGTCGTCCTGTCCCTGCAGCTGAATAACAGCCCCATAACATGATGCTGCCACCACCATGTTTCACTGTTGGGATTGTATTGGGCAGGTGATGAGCAGTGCCTGGTTTTCTCCACACATACCGCTTAGAATTAACGCCAAAAAGTTAAATCTTGGTCTCATCAGACCAGAGAATCTTATCTCATAGTCTGGGAGTCCTTCATGTGTTTTTTGGCAAACTATGTGGGCTTTTCATATGTGGGCTTGCACTGAGGAGAGGCTTCTGTCGGGCCACTCTGCCATAAAGCCCTGATTGTTGGAGGGCTGCGGGGATAGTTGACTTTGTGGAACTTTCTCCCATCTTTCTACTGCATCTCTGGAGCTCAGCCACAGTGATCCTTGGGTTCTTCTTTACCTCTTTCACCAAGGATCTTCTCCCAGGAATGCTCCGTTCGGCTGGAAGGCCAGGTCTAGGAAGAGTTCTGGTTGTCCCACACTTCTTCCATTTAAGGATTATGGAGGCCACTCTGCTCTTAGGAACCTTGAGTGCTGCAGGAACTCTTTGTAACCTTGGCCACATCTGTGCCTTGCCACAATTCTGTCTCTGAGCTCCTCGAATAGTTCCTTTGACCTCATGATTCTCATTTGCTCTGACATGCACTGTGAGCTGTAAGGTCGTATATAGACAGGTGTGTGCATTTCCTAATCAAGTTCAATCAGTGCAATTAAACACAGCAGGACTCCAATGAAGGAGTAGAACCATCTCAAGGAGGATCAGAAGAAATGGACAGCATGTGAGTTACATATGAGTGTCACAGCAAAGGGTCTGAATGCTTATGACCATGTGACCATTTCAGTTTTTCCTTTTTTAATAAATCTGCACAAATTTCTACCTTTCTGTTTTTTTCTCACAGGATGGGGTGCTGAGTGTACATTCATGAGAAATAAAATGAACTTTTTTGATTTTATCAAATGGCTGCAATGAAACAAAGAGTGAAAATTTACAAGGGGTCTGAATACTTTCCCTACCCACTGTATATACATATATATAGTGTTCTAATGATGAAGTATTTATTTTAGCTCATTGGAAATGAATCATGTTTTGATGATAATTTCTGATCAATTGAATGCCAACTTGGTGAATGAAGGGCACAAATTCCCATAGACAAACTTGTGGAAGGCCTTTCCTGACTGTTATAACTGCAAAGGGGGGAAACTGCATATTAATGACCATGGTTACGAACAGGATGTCCAGCAAGCTCACATGGGTGTGATGGTCAGGTGTCCACACACTGTTGGCCATATTGTGTGTGTGTATGTATGTATATGTGTGTGTGTGTATATATGTATGTCACCTCTCACAGTTTTGTAAATATTTGATTATAACCTTTCATGTGACAACACTGAAGAAATTACACTTTGCTACAATATAAAGTATTGAGTGTATAGCTTGTAGAACAGTGAAAATTTGCTGTCCCTTCAAAAAAACTCAACACACAGCCAGTAAGGTTTAAACTGCTGGCAACACTCCTAAGTGAAAATGTCCAAATTAGGCCCAGTTTAGCCATTTTCCCTCCCTGGTGTCACATGACTTGTTAATGTTACAAGGTCTCAGGTGTTAATGGAGAGCAGCTGTGTTAAATTTGGTGTTATCGCTCTCACACTCCCTCATACTGGTCACTGGAAGTTCAACATGGCACCTCATTGCAAAGAACTCTCTGAGGATCTGAAAAATGAATTGTTGCTCTACATAAAGATGGCCTAGGCTATAAGAAGATTGCCAAGATGCTAAACTGCGCTGCAGCATGGTGGCCAAGACCATACAGCGGTTTAACAGGACAGGTTCCACTTAGAACAGGCCTCAACATGGTCGACCTAAGAAGTTGAGTGCACATGCTCAGCATCATATCCAGAGGTTGTTTTGGGAAATAGTCAAATGAGTGCTTCCAGCATTGCTGCAGAGGTTGAAGGGGTGGAGGGTCAGCCTGTCAGTGCTCAGACCATACACCACACACTGCATCAAATTGGTCTGTGTGGCTGTCGTCCCAGAAGGAAGCCTCTTCTAAAGATGATGCACAAGAAAGCCCGCAAACAGTTTGCTGAAGACATGCTGACTAATGACATGGATTACTGGAACCATGTCCTGTAGTCTGATGATACCAAGATAAACTTATTTGGTTAAGATGGTGTCAAGCGTGTGTGGCGGCAACCAGGTGAGGAGTACAAAGACAAGTGTGTCTTGCCTACAGTCAAGCATGGTGGTGGGAGTGTCATGGTCTGGGCCTGCATGAGTGCTGCCGGCACTGGGGAGCAATAGTTCATTGAGGGAACAATGGATGCCAACATGTACTGTGACATACTGAAGCAGAGCATGATGCCCTCCCTTCCTGGAGATTGGGCCGCAGGGCAGTATTCCAAGATGATAACAACCCCAAACACATCTCCAAGACGACCACTGCCTTGCTGAAGAAGCTGAGGGTAAAGGTGATGGACTTGCCAAGCATGTCTCCAGACCTAAACTCTATTGAGCATCTGTGGGACATCCTCAAATGGAAGGTGGAGGAGCGCAAGGTCTAACATCCACCAGCTCTGTGATTATGTCATGGAGGAGTGGAAGAGGACTTCAGTGGCAACCTGTGAAGCTCTGGTGAACTCCATGCCCAAGAGGGTTAAGGCAGTGCTGGAAAATAATGGTGGCCACACAAAATATTGACACGTCGGGCCCAATGTGGACATTTTCACTTAGGGGTGTACTCACATCTGTTGCCAGCAGTTTAGGCATTAATGGCTGTGTGTTGAGTTATTTTGAGGGGACAGAAAATTCACACTGTTATACAAGCTGTACACTCACTACTTTACAATGTAGCAAAGTGTCATTTTTTTTTGTGTGGTCACATGAAAGGTTATAATCCAAAATAAATTAAATGTGAGGGGTGTACTTAATTTTGTGAGATACTGTGTATATATACACACACACATAAACACATGAACAGTATTTTGGAACTGCATTTATTATAGTAAACATAATAATACATTTGAATATTGGGGATTGACAGTGTAACACCGTTTGCATTTTGTTTTTCTTTGTATCGGCTGTTCCACATCTCATCTCTCATCTCAATATAGTCAATTAAGGAACCTTTATATATAATCTTAATTTCAGTCTTCCTAAAATGAAATTGACCCTCAACCTCCTACACATTGCCTTTTGTTGTACAGAATGTCCTGTCCTTGCTGAGGCTTCATTTGTTACACTTTCCCACTCACATCCAGCCTCATGCTAACACACTGTCTTTATCAGATCCACATGCTAACCCACTGTCCTTATCAGATCCACACACTAACCCACTGTCCTTATCAGATCCACACGCTAACCCACTGTCCTTATCAGATCCACATGCTAACTCACTGTGCATATCAGATCCACATGCTAACCCACTGTGGTTTTTAAGCAGCATTTTCTACAATCTATTAGCTATGTAAAATATCCCAAAATGTTGGCAAAAAATATGTTACTTGAAAATTTAATTAAAAATAAAGGTACAATTTGGATTTATTGTATGTTCCACCTTGGTATATTTCTCACACACAATTGTTTTGTATCCTTATCTGGTTTTCTAGTCCCCACACCACTTGCTTAATATAATTTTTTATAAGGTTGTGGGATTAACTTAACAGTTTTACCCTAAACCTAGTGGAGAATAGATAACAAAATCTTGAGGCAGACTACAGTTCTGGTCTGAATATTCTCCCATATTCTTACACCTGACACACACACACACACACACACACACACACACACACACGCACGCACGCACGCACGCACACACACACACACACGAAGAGCAAGGTTTTACTGTTTAAGTTTAATGAATTATACAAATATTTAACAAAAATATGTAACTATGAAATAAAAGGCACTTGTACTATGTTAAAAAATCATCAAGACCAAACAAGCTGGGTTTTCAAAGATGCAGTTGCTGAATGACCCTTACAGTTGACAACTGAACTGTTGCCTTGCTGGTGTTAAAACCAACAGCATCAACACAGTAGAATCTAACATAAACTACTAATATTACAAACAATCCATGTAGTCTGAAAATCACTTTGGTTAATATCCTGTCTTCAAATTACACAGTTCATTAGTCGATGAATGAACTGCCCATGAATAGATCTGAACCTCACAGTTCTACAGCCTCTCCTTAAAGATCCAATCATTCCATGTATTTATTATTCCAGAACAGCACATCTGACAGCAAAATTGCTAAACATTTACAGGGTCCCCAATAAGAGATTCGTTTTGCATCATCTGAGGCATTTGTTTCCAGACACACAATAGAGTTATTTCTCATCTCGGGGACATGAGGGGGGGAAGCACGGTCATTCAAAGAAACTACTGGGTTTCTACTGATACAAAGCTAATCGGTGAATGTTTAATGCAGAATATTTTTTGTATATTATTATATTTGTTAGACATTTTCTTACAAATATCCTTAATGTAGGAAAGGAAAAAGGCAAATGGGAAATTTCCAGATGACTAAATTACTAGTTGTCTGTAGAACTGCTTTAGGGACACGGCTGTTACAACACAGCCATTGAAACTTTTTACAAGACACAGCGATTAGGGCTCTCAGTGAAAAATGTGGCAATTGAAATAAAACTGAGTGAAGTGACATTGTACAACATTGAATCCACCAATGCCCGCAGACAATGAGTTGGCATGTTAGCTTTGACAGGCTGATAGACAAGTGTAACCATGCTTTGATCTTTGGTTAATAATTAGATTTTACCCTACCAAAGAGATATTACATACTATTAAGTCAAGCTAAGCATCATAAAAAACATACACCGGATTACATAAAGTAATTCAAAAATTTCTGTAAAGTATATATCAGATAATATTCAAACATTGCTCCAATTCTAGAGGTATAGAAAATTGGGACTTTCAGCATAAAACTTAATAGCTCAACCCTTACAAGAAAGTTGTATATGGGGGGGGTTATAAAAATCTAACTTTATTCACAGGTCATATAAGAATAAGATAAGAAATTAAATAGGCACATCATGTCAAACAAAAACAATTGGAAACAATAATTACAAGAGCTAAAACCCAAATTAAACAGTCTGAGGTCTTGCCTGACAGCATTATATACATTATGTAAATACACTCAGCTGCTGTGACATCTTCAGGCCACCAGGTGGCAACAAATACATTGAGTGAGAATCTGGCATTCCAGTTCATATTTGATAAAGCCCTGCTGCACAGATTATAAGGGCCTATATAGGTGAAGTTCATCCACATACACATTCTGATCTGGAACCAGTCCCCATGTCCCTCAAATCTTACACAGCAGCTTTTAGCAGTATTCCTACTTTGAGAGGTTTTCTGAATATGGGCACAGATCTCTGGAAAGTGCTGGAAAGGTGTCACATAGTTGGGATGGGGATTGGACAAGGACATTTTGATAGTCACGAAAGGCACAATAGAGTGTGAGTGTGTGTGTGTGTGGGTGTGTCTGCATACTGTACATCATTACAGAGAAGGTCTACATAGCAGGGTCATGTTTGAATTTGGCCATATGGTGTGCGTGGGTGTGTATGCAAGCTGAGTGAAAACTTAAGATGAATGACTTGAGCCTGGAGCAATCAGGTCTACTTGATGAGCTTGTTGGCCCGCTGGTTAGCTTCATCAATACGTGCTTTGTTCATTTCCGCCTGAAAAAGGACAAATAGAACAGAATAAACATATCTGTATTCTGTTACGTAGTGAAACAGTAGGCCTTCATGACATTATGGCCCTTTGTTAGGTAGTCTTCTGGTAGATATATACTGCATACCTAACTTAAAGATGCATCCAGGGATGTTTGACCACTGGTTGAAAAAGTGGCAGTGTTGAGCAAAAATGGGTCCCCGAAAATTGTGGGCAAGTGCCGAAATTTGTCCAATGTCATTAAAACCACTTGCTTTCAAACGTGGACTTTCATGTTTCATAGTGATTCTGCACCTTGCCAGATCGCTCTCATGACTTGTTGTGTCCAGACTTGATGCTTATGAGTAATGTGCAATCCTTCTGCATTAACTAACTAAGGACATCTGTGCTGAATGAGCAGTGTGATAATAATCAGCCGGGTCAGCGACATGTGGAGGAAGCATGTGTTGACAACTAGGCAGGATGAGTGGAAATTGAAAATGACCAATCGCAGAAGGAAACAACTGGGAATGAAAAATAAAAGTTAAGTCTTACACCATCTTCAGAATTTAAAATATTTTTCTGCAATAATGAATGTATAGCCTATGAATAAGTGATATATACATTTTCTGATAATCTGATTTTCATTAATGTATAGTTAACCTGTTTGCAAAAAAAAGCTGGCAAGCTCCTTCTATTGGTCAGCCTAAATGGCTACCAGCGTTGCCTTTTGTTTGCAGTAGGTTATAATGTTACTGAATTCCTTCATTCCTACATTATAAGCAACAAACTAGCTGTGATTATCTTGTTTGTGGCTATAACGTGTACCAGAGTAAATATTTTATATATATATATATATATATATATATATATATAGACTAATGGTTTATACAATCTACTAAAGGGTGGCTATAACGTTTACCAGAGTATATATTTTATATATATAATGTATAGACTAGTGGTTTATACAATCTACTAAAGAATGGCTATAGAGTGTACCAGAGTATATGTTTTATATATAATGTATACAGTAGACTAGTGGTTTAAACAATCTACTAAAGGTGGCTATAACATGTACCAGATTAAATATTTTATATATAATGTATACAGTAGACTAGTGGTTTAAACAATCTACTAAAGGTGGCTATAACATGTA
>JACXGM010008019.1:15802-29749 GCA_016801145.1 Umbra pygmaea
GGCTATAACATGTACCAGATTAAATATTTTATATATATATAATGTATACAGTAGACTAGTGGTTTAAACAATCTACTAGAGGTGGCTATAACATGTACCAGATTAAATATTTTATATATAATGTATACAGTAGACTAGTGGTTTAAACAATCTACTAGAGGTGGCTATAACATGTACCAGATTAAATATTTTATATATAATGTATACAGTAGACTAGTGGTTTAAACAATCTACTAGAGGTGGCTATAACATGTACCAGAGTATATGTTTTATACGTATAGTCTAGTGGTCTTCACAATCTACTAAATTGGTTATAACATGTACCGGAGGATATATTATATACCAGTCATCAGAACGAGGCTTCTGTACCGCGAAAACACTCTCCTCATCAGTCCTTTCCACCAATCCAATACTGGCATGTTGCCGTCTCCCCAAATCATACTGGCATGTTGCCGTCTCCCCAAATCATACTGGCATGTTGCCGTCTCCCCAAATCATACTGGCATGTTGCCGTCTCCCCAAATCAGTTTATGTCTGCGACTGCGTAGTAACAACATGCCAATTGCACATTAGGAAATTACACAAAAACCTGTGTTGGCTCTGACGAAAGGCTAAGGAGGGTGTGATCGATTCCTCAGAAGTTGATTTAGTACTTCTCTCCATTTAAACAATGTGAAAGACTGATTCATTACTGTGATAGTAATTACAAGAAAATAGTCTGCTTGAAGTATCTCTACAATTTCATTTAACTCCTAAAGGGTATAAATAAGTTGTCCAGGCCATTTTAGAATGCAGGTCTTTATACTTTAAAGTGTTTGTTTGTTCCAAACAAATCAAAGGCATGCATGTATGAATGACAAAGATCCTTCAACACTTTTCTGGGCGTATGGTGAATTCTTTGAATAAAATGCAAAGGGTAATAATCCTTTCGGCCACGTCTGTAACGGAATATGATTTTTCAATACCGATTATTATTGTCCAGGCTGATAATTAGTATATATGATGATTCCCTACATTGTGCTGTGCCTTGTTACACAACCAAAAATGCTTAATTTATATCAAAAGTTGGACCAGCGTGTGCCCAACACTTTGACAGCACAACTCGTCATCATCTCATTGCAATTTATAAGCAATTCATAAGCTCTGCATATTGTAAGGAATTATTGTCCTAAAATTATTAATTTTAATTATTAATTATTGTTCTAAATCAATTTTTCATACAGTGTTTTTTAAATATCAAGAAATGCATTTATACATGCATTTGTACTTTTTTAAGCTGGTCACTGAAAGAGAAAGAAGTTCCCTTCTGACAAAGCAAAATCCTACAAAGAGCATCTTTATGTATAGATATTACAATTAAAATAGAATTTAGATATTATTTTAATAATATTGAGTGAACTAAAGTACAACTTAAGTGGTGCCGAAAAATATATGTATAAATATTCTTAAGAATATTTCATTTTTAAAATAATGTTACCTCTACCATCCAATTCCAAGTTAGAAGGTAGGTTTTTTCACAACACATGAATAAGTAATTTTCAGTGGATTGGTTTTTGCTAAAAAAAAATGCCACTTTTAAAACCAGTGGCCAAAACTTGCAAACGCAGATCTTTAATAGCCAACCCACACCAGCCTAACTTAGGCATTTCATAGATGGACATCACAGCCAATCACCCACCTTTTCTGTGATGCGGTCGATGTGTTTGTTCTGCTTGTCAATCTCTGTGCCCATGCCGATGGCCATTGACTTCAGGTTGTCAACGAGGTTCCCCACTTGTTCCAGGTTCTCCTCCATCTCATCCTCCCGGTGATCGTTAGTTATCCTAGGAGCAGGACCGGACACGGGCACAAATGATTGAATTTCCATCATCGTTCTACATCTACATAGCATTGGCTTGCAAAACAAATTCCTACTCCCTTCATAGCAAACACAAAGACATTTTGTAGCCACCAGCAGCATAGCAAACTAAATTCCACTGCTGGTTTGCTTCTAAATCTAAGCAGGGTTGTGCCTGGTCAGTCCATGGATGGGAAATCAATTTTACAGGAAATGGTGTTGGAGGGCCAGTAGGGGGCACTCTTCCCTCTGGTGTAAAGATCATTCCCAATGCCCCGGGGCATTGATGGGGACACCGGATATGCGTAGATTGCTGTCTTTTGGATGGGACGATAGACAGGTCTCCTGACTCTCTGTGGTCACTAACGATCCCAGGGCCCTATTCGTAAGAGTAGGGGTGTTAAACCCAGTGTCCTGGACAAATAATAATCTACTGCATTCCTAATGTAACTACCCACCTCTCTAGCGGATAGCTGATGTGTGTGCGCATTCTGGCTCAAAACTGCTGCTGTGACATAATCCATGTCACTAGCCCATCAAGACTAATTTATTATTATTGTATGTATGCATTTGTATGTATGTTTGCGTATTGTACGTTTGTGTGTTCAATGTGGGGTGTGGGTTTGGGGGTGGGATGTGTAGTGGTTAAGGTGGAGGGTTTGGGACCGTGTCGGGTCTGTCTGGACACTTGTGGGGTGAAAGGGGCGGTAAAAATTGTTAGAAATATATTCATATATAATATAGTATTGTATTGTATATCCTGTTCTTTTCACTTTCTGAAATATATATATATATATATATATAACATATAAAAAAAACTGCTGCTGTGCATCACGTAAATGGATGAGATTCTGTATGTATGACTATGTAAGTGACAGTGTGTGACAGTACCGTATATGTATATGTACTGGATGTTACACATTTGTGGTGGATGAGGTGGGCTTTCACCCTTAATATGTAATTATAAATAATTAAAGACATAAACAACCTTTTCTATCTGTCTATCTGTAGTTAAGGAAAATTATATAATTATTTTGTATTTTCCTGAAATAGATTTTATTTCCCTTTTACCCCAATTCCCCCCCTCCCAATTGGTCTTGTCTAATTTTTCCCACTAACCCTGCTTTGTTGGCAGCTATGCATCTCCCTGGACAGATGCGGGGTGGTGAAGGGATAGTGAACATGGTTTATCCAACCACATGACACTGAGTCAGAAGACTCTTTTCGCATTGCTCATCCAACATGGAAGACCTTAGTCAGATCATTTGTGGAATGATTGACACCAACTATACTTCCACGACTGAATTTACAAGCGCCCGATCTGCACACATGTGGTCGCTGGAGAACGACGTGGCAAGTTAGATAATCTGATTTATCTATCCCAAATCCCGTGTAATGCCATGCCATTTATTACTGATTCGTGCTGGAGGTCAAGCAAAGTAGAAGCCATAGCATCTCATATTTTAAGGTTAACTTTGACATGTTTTGTTTTTTTGGATGGTGGTGTGTACTGTAAATGTATCTTGAAGGTTTTCTCCAACTGTTACCCACCGCTTGATGTAGGGCCCAGAGGCCCCCTGCTGGTTGCCTTGTGGGCCATTACGGACACCTGAGGGTTGCTTGGACACGATTCGGCCCTCTGCAGTGTCCCCTCCAGCGCTGCCACTGTCCCCGGTTCCCCAGGTCCGCTTGTACCTGGAGTCATGCTCTATGGATGTCACCCTGCGGGACCGACCAATGAAGTTATGCAGTCAGTCAGTCCATCCACAAATTTCGTCATTCAAGCCACCAATGATTCAGCAAAACACCATATGCCGTGGTGTAGTGTGTAATTTTTTTTATTTTTATAAAATGGACACACTAAGAAAGAAAACATATTTGAGAAGCAGTTGCATGCATTTTAAATGATCTAAAAAGCATTAATACTAGGGATGGGGGAGAAACAATCAATACTGCTATATCGTAATACTCTTTTTAGCAAAATTACAATAGATTCTCAAATACAAAAAGATATATTTATTTTGTACAATGTTCAACAGCTTTAAAAGAACACTCAAATCACACATCGAGTCTCGATGAACAAAACATTTTTTTTCAAGATCTTTACTGTACATTGAGTAATTCGTTAAGAACAAAGTTATGTAAAAACGGTCAATGGAAACCAAAATGACCAACCGATCGAGGGCTGGATTTAAACCCACACTGAAAATTGAACTACTGAAATCACAGGCTGTTACAATGTGCATACATTTTATCACGGCAACTCATAATGTAGTGTAAATGGCCACCATGTGCCTGTATGCACTCCCAACAATGTCTGGGCATGCTCTTGATTAGAGCTGATGGTATCCTGGGGGTTCTCCTCTCAGACCTGGATCAGGGCATACAGGCTGGGGCGCTACTTGGCAGTGTCGGATGCACCGATACATAACGTCCCAGAGATTCTCAGTTGGATTCAGGTCTGGGGAACATGAGGGCCAGTCAATGGTATCAATACCTTCATCATCCAGGAACTGCCTACACACTCTGGCCATATGAGGCCGGGCATTGTCCTCTACCAGGAGGAACCGATGGCCCACTGCACCAGTGTAAGGTCTGAGGATCCTGGGTCTAATGATTTCATCCCGCTACCCAACAGCAGTCAGGGTACCATTGGCTAGCAAGAATATGCCTCCCCAGACCATCACTGACCCACCGCCAAACCGGTCATGCTGATTGATGTTGTAGACAGCATTAGCGTTCACCACGGCGTCTCTACTCTTTCATGTCTGTCACATGTGCTCAGTGTGAACCTGCTGTCATCTGTGAAGAAAACAGGGCGCCAGTGGCAGACCTGGAAATTCTAGTGTTCTCTGGCAAATGCCTATTGAGCTGCACGGTGCTGGGCTGTGAGCTCAGGTTCTACTAGGGGACGTTGGGCTCTCATTCCACTCTCATGAAGACATTTTGGTCAGAAACATGCACACCAGTAGCCTAATGGAGGTTATTTTGTAGGGCTCTGGCAGTGTTTCTCCTCACACAAAGTAGCAGATACCGGTCCTGCTGCTGGGTTGACGCTCTTCTACGAACCTGTCCAGGTCTCCTAGCATAACGGCCCGTCTCCTGGTATCTCCTTCATGCTCTTGATGGTATCTTCTTCATGCTCATCAGACCGCAAACCTTATTGCGACGCACGTATGGATGTACCATCCAGGAGGAGCTGAACTGCCTGTGCAACCTGAATGGGCTGCAGGTATCACCTCATGTTACCAACAGTGAGAAGGACATTAGCAAAATGCAAAACTGAAGAAAAATCACTCGGGAAGAATAAAGAGAGAAATTGTCTGTGGCCACTACCTGCAAAACTATTCCCGTTTTGGGGGTTGTCTTGCTGTTGCCTCTCCAAAATGACTTGTTGTCATTTTCATCTGCACCAAAACAGGTAACATTGATTCACAATCACTTATGCTTCCTAACTGGACAGATTGATATTCCTGAGGTCCTTCAATATCTAAGGGGGCTTAAGTCTGCCAGACACAATTTTGACATTTTGGATTCTGGAAAGTTCATACTTTGGCCTACAGTGAAGTACCTTATAGTTTGGATTAAGAAGACACTTGGCTACAACATGGACAAATTAAATCTAACATCCTGAGACACGGATTTCATGTATTATGTAATTTATTATGTATACTTTTTTTGTTACTGGCGCAAAAATATGATTTGGTCACAAATTGTCGCAAAATCTGCTACGTCTTTGCCAGCACCGGTGGTCAGTCTGGAGTAGAGCACTCAGGGGAACAGTGTTTGTGAGGCAAATTCAGCATGCGCAGGGGAGAGATACACTTATGATTACACACGTTTGAAAATATGGTGGCACGTTTGTAATTTAAAAAATTCATTCCAGACGCACTGCTGCTTCAGCAGACAGATCTGCCCTTTCAACTTAATCAGTTGGGTTTCAAAGACCTAGGAGTGAATGTCACTCGCTCACTGCCAGCTCTCCTTTCAGCTAACTTTCCCCCCTTCTCGTTCAGATGAAGGTGGATTTTAAAAGGTGGGGTAACTTAAATAAAACGCTGTTAAAATGAATAGCTTGCCCAAATTCATGTATCTTTTCCAATCTATCCCTTTGTTCTTACCCATGTCTTTTTTTACAGGAATTAACCAGTCGGTCTCCTCTTTCATTTGGGCTGGAAAAACACCAAGAATCAGCAGGTTTTTACTTTAGCGATGTAAATTCAGTGGTGGGCTCGCACTTCCTAATTTTCTGTATTACTATTGGGCTGATAACCTCCAGAAACCGCTATTCTGGTTGCACTCCCCAGATACATCTTGGTGCCTGCTAGAAGGTCTCTCCTGCTCCTCCTCCTCTCTCCCTGCTTTATTATGTTCCACTCTTCCTACATCTCCCTCACGTTACTCAGACAACCCTGTAGTACTATCCACATTAAAAATGTCCTGCTCCCAAGCAGTTTTAGGTATATTGAAGTGTATATCACAGGACATAATCCAAGAATAGATTTGTGAAATCACTGATTTCTTTTGAGGTAAAGAAATTCAATAGCTCATTTCAGGGCTGTGTGGGGGGTAGAAAAATGAAGCAAACAAATTCAGAGGAGACAAAATGTCTCATCTGCAGATATTTAAAACAATTTGATGGGGCAAAGCGTGTTTAACAGCCAGGTTCGAAAAACTAGAAAAAACTAAATTTTCATAAAGGCCATTGAAAGTTTTAATGCCGTTCTTTTCTCAGAGAGTGAAGGCACTATCAACCACAGATGGAGTAAATATGTGGTTGTTAGTAATAGGGCCCAAAATGGATGTAGAGCAGAACTTAAAATGGCACCAAAACTGGTACCAGATTGAGTGTGGATAGTACTACAGGGTTGTCTGAGTAATTAGAGGGAGATGTAGGGAGAGCGGAGCATAAAAGGGCAGTCAGAAAATCAACTATTTGTGCAGCAGCAACCACAGCCTACCAGACACTGTTTAGAGAGGTGTACTGTTTTCCTTCACCATAAAATCGACCTTTTAAGAAGGCACCACAAGTTCTCGATAGGGTTTAGGTCAGTTTCCACTGATCATACTTTCCACAACCTGATTGGAGTCCAGCTGTGGTAAATTCCAGGGTTTCCCGCACCACTTTGCTGTCAAGGTGGCCACCTAAACAAGATCCGATTGCTGCCTTAACTGTGCAGTCCCAAAAAAAAGTGACGTGTGATATGTGTCCGGCCAGCGCCATCTGGTGGTATTTAAATGTCATTGCACTCTGTTAAGTGCGCAGCAACAAAGAGTGAACTTGATCCCAGTTGGGCATTTCGATGTTGTTTCAACCCAAACCCGACTACCTTAATAAACACATTTACTGGGGGAAAACCTGTATTCAGTTGATTTGACATGATGTAGAAAGGCACACACCTATCTATAGACCTCCAAGATAGGATTGTATTGAGGCACAGATCTGGGGAAGGGTACAGAAAAATACATGCAGCATTGAAGTTCCCAATGGGCACAGTGGCCTCAATCATCCGTAAATGGAAGAAGTTTGGTCCACATGGACTCTTCCTAGAGCTGGCCGCATGGCCAAACTGAGCAATCAGGGGAGAAGGGCCTTAGTCAGGGATGTGACCAAGAACCCGATGCTCACTCTGACAAAGCTCCAGGGTTTCTCTTTGGAGAGAGGAGAAACTTTCAGAAAAACAACCATCTCTGCAGCTCTCCACCAATCAGGCCTGTGTGGTAGTGGCTAGATGGAAGCCACTCCTCAATAAGGCACATGAGAGCCCACCTGGAGTTTGCCAAAAGGCATGTGAAGTCCTCTCAGACCATGAGAAATAAAATTCTCTGGTCTGATGAAACAAAGATTGAACTCTATGGCCTGAATGGCAAGCCTTATGTCTGGAAAAAAAAACAGGCACCGCTCATCACCTGGCCAATAACATTCCTACAGTGAAGCATGGTGGCAGCAGCATCATGCTGTGGGCATGTTATTCAGCCCCAGAAACTGGGAGAATCGTCTTGAATAGATTGAGGGAAAGATGAATGCAGCAATGTACAGAGACATCTGTGCTGAAAACCTGCTCCAGAGTGCTCTGGACCTCAGACTCTGGCGAAGGATCATCTTCCAACAGGACAACGACCATAAACACAGAGCCAAGATAACAAAGGAGTGACTACAGGACAACTCTGTGAATGTCCTTGAGAGGCCCAGCCAGAGCCCAGACTTGAACCCGATTGAACATCTCTGGAGAGATCTGAAAATGGCTGTGCACTGACGCTCCCCATCCAACCTGATTGAGCTTGAGAGGTCCTGCAAAGAAAAATGGGAAAAAATGTCCAGAAATAGGTGTGCCAAGCTTGTAGCATCATACTCAAAAAGACTTGAGGCTGTATAAGTGTGTAAAAGTGCTGTGAATACTTTTCAGACTGACCAAAAGCACTGTAGTTGTTCAATAATAAAATGAATCCTCAAGAATACAACTTGCCTAATAATTGTGAACAGTATACAATACATCATATAGCCTTCACTAACCAACTTCCCTATCACACTGTATCTGTGTGGAAGTGACCATTACAGCGCACATTTACTGAACTGCATTGTAACACTAAACAAACACAGTAGAAGGTCAACTGCCACCGAACTAAAGGGCAGAATAAACAAACATAGTAGATTAGTTTGATATTTTTACATTTTAGTCATTTTAGTAGAGGCTCTTATTCAGAGTACAGGGACATCCCCTGGAGCATTTAAGTGTACGGTGCCGCACTCAGGGTCACAGCGACATTTAGCCCATTTGGTAATCAAACCAGAAAGCTTCCAATTACAAGCCTGACTCTAACCACTGAGCCAACTGATGCACCAGCTCCAGTCAGTCACAGGGGCAGAGACCAAGGCCCCAGACCATGGACAGGTTGGTTTGGACTAACGGTGTTCAGATGAGCCAGACTGTGTGTAACTGGTTAGTCGTTAAAGGTTAGGGGTTATTACCGGTCACAGGGGCAGACACACATCCCGCAGCACTTGGACAGGTCGGTCAGGTTCTTCTCTGCCTGCCTCATGTCCTGGTTGATCTGGTCCATTCCTTGCTCCGTTCGCTTGAGTTGCTCTGTCACACACACAGGACGCAAAGTCCAAATTACAATTATGGATGCGTTCGTAAAAACCTTGTCACATTTGCATTGCCATTCCAGCAAGTCAGTTATTAACCATGTGGTGACAATTGAACGATAAATGACATAACAACACACAGTGTTTCTCAATCTGGTGATTAGTAATGGCTCACCCCCCTGCTGGTCTAGCATATCCATGGTCTTGACACCCGTATCCTTGCTCTGTGAACATAAGAACACCACTCAGAATAATTGGCAAAGACCACAGCTAGGCTCACTTTAGCCGTACAGGGAGACTTCCCTGTGTAATGAAGGAAGGCTTTGTGCTGGGACAGAAAGCCTGATAACCAAGAACAATGTCTCACCTCCTCCGCCATCTGCAGCATTCGCCTGGTGCTCTCCAAGGACTGGCAAGACAAACACAGAACAGAGATGTGGTGTCATTGAGAGTAACATTAAGCCCAGAAAACATATGGGATTTTAGAAGAATCCACATTACTGGCAAAAGCAACAGCTACGCTTCCTGGGTTGCACACAGAACATTTGGAGAATTACAGGGAAGACAAAACTATGTACATTTACAATGAGAGAACAATGTAATACTTTGTCTTACTGAAACAATTGTTTAGTCTTGGCAGCTCCTGTAATCCTGAGCTCTGGGTACATTGTTTTGGGCTTTAGAAAAATGTGTCTCCATTACTGTGTCCTTGGTTGATATTGTTGGTCAACAATATGCGCACACTAAGCTAAATTTAGATGTAAACCGAGGATATAGCCTGAGCCAATTCCTTCTGTTACCATTAAAGGATTTATTGTATATGGACTTTTTTTCATTAAATCACAATTAAATATAGAATCTGCATAAATATAGTATGAACTGTGAACCTAGTAAATAGTTGTAACAAGTTTATTTTTTTAAGATCACAAAAAATTGTTGCTTTACCAGGTGACGTTTTCAGACTTTTTCACATTTTTTCAGCAACAACTTGGGAGCAATGAAGGTTAACTGCCTTGCTCAATGTTTCACTCATCAAACCACACAACAATTGATACGGTCTTTACCAGAAAGGCCTTTAAAAAAATATATTCAAATCCTAAAGAATGCTTTAGATAACTTGAAATGACTTCATATACATTTTATTTAATATCCAGGACAATTGCGATGTGTATAAAAAGTTGACCTAATTTTCCAACCAGCTGGTTGAGACAAATGTTTTAACTGGCCCGCAGCCTTTCACCCATCAGCCCAGTTAAGATATAGCACAGTTATTCACACAATAAGAGCAACCGCTGGTGTTGTGACGTAATGATGGAATGCCGTCAGTTCAGGGAAGTCGGGAGCTATTAAATACCATGCAAGTCATGACTGTGAAACACTGTGAAAGGGTTAGCCTACAGCAATGAAGCGCTAAAACGTGATGACTTCGTCAACTGTTAACCTCGAGACACCTCAATGAAACAGCTTGGGCTGAAATTTTTGTCAACTACTGACCACTTCAAACATTCCTATGCTTACTTTGTGTCTGAACCCATCTATGGTTTGTGTGTGAGTTTACTGTGACATTTTACCCCATGCTTTGCTGTCCTAAACATAGGTATGTCAGTCAGGCAGCGATAAGAGAAAGAAAAAGAAGAATTAGATCATTAAGAATGAGAATCAAACTGGCAGAGTACAATTAGAACAATCAAAGAGCATAGAAAGCAGTAATATCCCAGGAGCTGAGCTAATACAACCCCATAATACTCCCCCACATGCAGAGCATTTCTATAGGATGTCCCCATGCAGACGGGCGGCTGCTGTACCTCATCAGTCACTTGGTTGGCCCTCATGGTGATATCCTCCACTGACATATCGGCCATTTTGCTGCTGTCGAAGTTGGACGCTCCTCCAATCACACCAAGCTCTACACTCTGAGACCTGGGGAACAAGGGATGGGACGAGGTTAACATGGAGAGAGGGATGGATAGGAAGTAGTTAGGATGAAGAGAAAGACAGTTGGAAGTGTGTGTGGTGGAGGTGGGGTAACTCCTAAAATAAATAAAAATCACACAGCCTACATGCTACGAAACATGACTAATAAAACTGTTTTATAGCCTGCCTGAAGGTATGGAGATACAACAAACTAGATTATTCTCTAAGCCTAGCAGTCAGAAAAGTCTCTGGGCTAGAATGTCATGGAAAAAGGAAATTTTAAGTGTTGACACTGAGACAGGAATGTGTTTCAGTACCCACAGTTGTATGCTAGTCTCATCAGTGACATTATCGGTACATGCTTTTCTTAACAGTGCATGTGCATACATTCTGCTGGTGATAAGGTTATGCTGATAGGGAAATTAGAGTTGTGTGTTGGGCAAGCTTGGAACATCCCAGCCATAATCAGGAACATGTTATCAGCATTGGATGATGAGGTGCAATGGACTTTTGGGTGTTGACAAGCTGCACTGGATGACTCTTGGGGTTGACAAGCTGCACTGGATGACTCTTGGGGTTGACAAGCTGCACTGGATGACTCTTGGGGTTGACAAGCTGCACTGGATGACTCTTGGGGTTGACAAGCTGCACTGGATGACTCTTGGGGTTGACAAGCTGCACTGGATGACACTTGGGGTTGACAAGCTGCACTGGATTCTTGAATGGTTTATGATAGAAGAGGGTTTTTCGGTAGGGATGGAATAGTTGACCAAAACCATGGTTGAGTACATATTGTGGTGTTGGTGTCACAGCCTATTGTCATGACAACAGTGGGAAAGTTAAAATGCAATTCCTGTAGTTCATTTTGGTTCAATGGGAAAAAGGCCTACTCTAAATCTCTGACAGTGCCTCGTTATGTGATTTCATCAGGGTGTTTTCCTCCCACCAAACAAAACATTTTAGTTGCAAGCAGTGTTGGTCACATTACTTGACAAAAAGTAATTAGTTATAGTTACTAGTTACCTCTCACAAAGAGTAACAGAGTTAGTAACAGAGTTACATCATAATAAAAGTAACTAAATACCAGGGAAAGTAACTATTGCGTTACTTAAAAAAAATAAAGTATGTCAAATAACTTGGAAGACACAAATATTAAATATGTTAAATGAATGAAATGAACACTAAATATAATCAATTATTAGTCTGAGTTACAAGAGTTGGATGTGGTGGATAAAAATCTAGTTTAAGTTTCTTTGAGGTCGTGGCTCCATCTCCTTTGGTAGTGGAGCTCAAGTTATCAGCTGCATTCTTGGCCACTAGTTTGTGGTGGCATGTGACGATGTGAGGTGCTTCATTAGATTCAAATTACTTGCCACCGACGTGGAGAGTGTCTTTCTTCCTGTGCACAAGTTGCACGTTACATAAACATTCTTGCCTTTCACCTCAACGAGTGAAAAGTAGTGCTTATTATACTTACAGTTCGCGAAAGCTACCTTTGACTCCTGGTTGCTGTGTGTGCGCGACTGTGTCTGTGCGTGTGTGTTAAGTGAACAATGTTTTTTGCTGTTACTGCAAACCAAAATATTTTTAAGGATGACCCTACGGGGAGAGATTATATCTCCACACTGGCCTGGGAAGGCCTTGGGATCCCCCAGTCAGAGCTGGTTAATGTGGCCAGGGAAAGGGAAGTCTGGGGTTCCCTGCTAGAGCTGCTGCCCCCGCGACCCGGCCCTAGATAAACTACCTGTTTGCAAAAATGGACGCAAGGAAGAATTTGAAAGTGTCTCAGGGATTTTCGAAAATATCTTCATGTACGAACAAAATTAACTTTAACGTCTCTAGCTATTAGCTAACATCCATAATGGTTCCATTTCCATTCTAACGTACCAACCGAAATAGCAATGTTTTATGCGTTTTGTCTGTAAACTGCAGTCAGGTACTGTATCTACATTTCTTTTGCCCCTGTTGTTGCCATCTCTTCTCCTTCTGCATCAGACATGGTGAGCAATGTCCTCAACATTGAATTGCAATATTTGAAGGTCAGTATAGTTATCATATTGCCATCTAACGTGATTAGAGCAATTCCCAGTTTGAATGTTCAGTTTCCATAGAAAACATGTCCATTTATGTAACATCCATATTATGTTTCTTGGCACATTTCGCCAACATTCCTTCAGAGGTCTGCTTTGATTGAACAAAATAAAACATCAAAACCATTTATATTTCTATCGTCCATGCTGTGAGACAGTTAGTTTGCGTGCAGAATTTAAGTTGTTTTCCAAAACGTTGTAATCACCCACTTGCCCAGCCAAGGATATAAGCCAATGATCAAGACTCTAGTAGAAGTTCAGGATCAAGGACTCTGCTGAGTAGTACAGTACCTGACAGGCGTTCAGGACATGCATTTATCTCATTCACATCCTCTCCTGTTCCCGTGAACTGGCTAGAGAACCTCTTTCCTGTTGTTGCAATAACCCTTGAACTAGAAGTTCCATTCCAAAGGCACACAGACAAAGAGAAATAAAGAAAAATGGAAATGTGGTAAATGGACTGCATTTATAGTGCTTTTTTTCTGACCAACAATGGCCATCAAAGCGCTTTACCGAGCCTCACATTCACCCATTCATTCACACATTCATACACCGACGGCGGTGTCAGCCATGCAAGGCGCCAGCCAGCTCGTCGGAAGCAACTGGGTTTAGGTTTCTTGCTCATGGACATCTCGACACTTCCGGTTGCTAGACAACCTACTTGACCCACTGCCGCCCCTAACCGAATGTGGTTGGTTGGCTGATAGCTCAGATAATTTACTGTTGTTGAATTGATACTTTTTTACACTCTCCCCATTATTGGCCTACAGACTTACGTTTTAAGATTCAAAACTGAACTGAAAATACAAACTATGTGATACTGCGGTGAAGTTAGAAATATATTAAAGATTCGGACTTTGATCGTCAATAGCTCCTTAATGTAACTAGCCAAAGAGAAACAAATTACATTTTCTAAACCTGCCCACGATAGCCAACAAGCAACACTAATTCATTTCTTTGTTTGGTTAAAAGAGAAAAAAACGACTTTACAGTCATGTCTATGGCTACGTCGCGGT
>JACXGM010008020.1:0-29650 GCA_016801145.1 Umbra pygmaea
GGCATTAGAGATATATTGATGTGGCATTAGAGATATGGTGATGTGGCTTGTATATCATTAAATTGTGGTAGCTAAAATTCAGTTTTCATTTGATGATATGCCTTGTGGGCTCAAATGTTCATTGTGCATGCACGTTTTTTCTTTGCATTTCGTTGTTTGAATGTTCATCCAAATGAAGTAATGGATGTCTGTCCTGTAGCTGGTGCAGGCTGCAGCGGGGAAGTTCTACCCTCACGTTCACGTGGAGTACGAGTGGAGCCTGAGGCTGGAGGAAATGGACGAGAGTGATGACGATCTGGATGACAAGGTCAGACCGGCACTTCGGGTTCACACACGTCTGGATACAACTTCAAATCCACGTTCATAGAGTGCAGATATTAATGCAAATTCACCACAGGCATCAATTAATGATTTAGGTATAAGTTAGAAAAAGTCCAGATTTCCAACATTATCAATCCATCCATATTTTTTAAAACCCTTTTTTAAATGAGCAGTTTAAATAATGTGTTTATTAAGAGGTACCCAGCTGAAAACCCACAAAGAGCAAGAAATTGTCCTCCAAGTACTTTATCTCTCTATGTCTCTGTCGTTGTGAATCTGCAGCCCAGTCCCATTAAAAAGTACTTTATCTCTCTATGTCTCGGTCGTTGTGAATCTGCAGCCCAGTCCCATTAAAAAGGGCGGCTCCCCGCGGCCCCAGAGCTTCTGCCACTCGTCCAGCCTATCCCCCCACGACAAGCTGTCTCTGCCGGGCTTCATCAGCCACCGCGACAAGCAGCAGCGCCTGTCGTACAGCGCCTTCACCAACCAGATGTACTCCGCCTCCACCGACCTCACTTCCTCCCCTGTGGTCGACGCACCCCCTCTGCCCCCGAGGAATCAGGGAAAAGGTGAGTCCCCTTTAGGGGATTGGCATGGGTGTCTAGACCAATCACTGTAGCGGATAAAGGTCCACCCAGACCAAGGAGGGGAAAACTGCAGCTATGATGAACAATTCAAGATGATGCATGTTTTTTGTCCTTTTTTGATAATGGAAATGTTTGTTATTGGCTAAAAACACTCCCTAGTCACATCTGAATGTATGAGAATAAACTATGGAGAATTTATATTACACTGCGTTCCAAAGTATTATCCAAATTGGAATTAAATGTTATAAACATTACAATATTTAGAAAAACAAACAAACTCATGGATGGTATTGTGTCTCCAGGCTCTTTGGATCACTGAAATCAATCTCAGACACCTGTGATAATTAGTTTGCCAGGTGAGCCCAATTAAAGGAAAACTACTTAAGAAGGATGTTCCACATTATTAAGTAGGCCACAGGTTTTAAGCAATATGGGAAAGAAGAAGGATCTCTCTGCTGCGGAAAAGCATCAAATAGTGCAATGCCTTGGACAAGGTATGAAAACATTAGATATTTAATGAAAACTTAAGCGTTATCATCGTAATGTCAAGAGATTTGTGGCTGATTCAGAGCACAGATGGGTTTGTGCAGGCAAAGGCATAATGAGGAAGGTTACTGCCAGAGAAATTCATCGTATTAAGAGAGCAGCTGTTAAAATGCCATTACAAAGGCTTTTTTTATGCTGTTGGTGCCTCTGGAGTCCCGCGAACCTCAAGTTGTAAGATCCTTCAGAGGCTTGCAGTTGTGCATACATCTACTATTCAGCCACTCCTAACCAATGCTCACAAGCAGAAACAGTTGCAGTGGACCCAGAAATACACAAAGACTAATTTTCAAACAGTCTTGTTTACTGATGAGTGCTGTGCAACACTGGATGGTCCAGATGGATGGAGTACTGGATGGTTGGTGGATGGCCACCATGTCCAAATAAGGTTGCGATGTCAGCAAGGAGGTGGAGTCATGTCTTGGGACAGAATCATGGGGAGAGAGTTCGTAGGCCCCTTTAGAGTCCTTGATGGTGTGAACATGACTTCTGCAAAGTATATAAAGTTTCTGACTGACCACTTTCTTCCATGGTACAAAAAGAAGAACCGTGCCTTCCATAGCAAAATCATCTTCATGCATGACAATGCATCATCTCATGCTGCAAAGAATACCTCTGTGTCATTGGCTGCTATGGGCATGAAAGGAGAGAAACTCATAGTGTGGCCCCCATCCTCCCCTGACCTCGACCCCATTGAGAACCTGTGGAGCATCTTCAAGCAAAAGATCTATGAAGGTGGGAGGCAGTTTGCATTAAAACAGTAGCTCTGAGAGGCTATTCTGACATCCTGCAAAGAAATTCAAGCAGAAACTCTCAAACTCACAAATTCAATTGATGCAAGAATAGTGAAGGTAATATCAAATAAGGGGTCCTATGTTAACATGTAACTTACCCTGTTAAGATGTGTTTGATTGAAATAGCTTTTGATTTCAGTAAATATGAGCTCCTAATGTTGCAAATTCAACAAATGACCATTTTTTGTTCTTTACAACCTATAAAATGTTTTCAAACTCTGTTGTGCATAATAATTTGGAACAGTGCATTTTTAGTTTTTTATTTTTGAAAAATTACTGTTTTCATTGGGTTGTTTGTTCAATGAAATTCGACTCATACCCTAACGGTTGGTTACTTGAAAATTATACCAACTGTCATTTGCATCAACAATTTAGGAAAATCAGTGTAAAATAAATTTAGCATAATAATTTGGAACGCGTTGTAGATGTAAGCATAGTTTAACGAGTACATCTCAATATCAAAGGAAAATCAGCCCTCCATGGCCATAAACAGAGACCTTTGTTCAGTTTTGGATTTTCCCCTTTTAGTGGTAAAGGTTAGGATGAGTGGAGAAGAAGCTGATCCTAGATCTGTACCTAGGGGAAACTGTTGTCAGGGTGACAAGAATAAAACAATTCACAAAGATATAATGACATGTTTATCCAACATTAATGCTGTTAATGCAAATTCTAGCCGAAATGTTAGAATATGCTTGAACGCTTGCATTGTCTCTTATGTTTGATAACACATGCTCAAGATGAACGCAATAATTCTTATTGCCCTTTTCCTAAACATTGTTTCACAACACTAGTTAACACATTTCTTCATAAGATCAACCCTTTCTTCTCTCGATGCCTACTAATTTTAAACACACACACACCCTTGAGAGGAATGTCATGTGTCAACACGTTGATCAGAGGGAACACAGCTGTTGTAATTACTGCTTACACAAGCACGGTACTGTGTTGGTGGTGGGGGTGCAGCAGAGACATGGCTACCGATAGCAGCATGCCATTGATGTTAATGTTTCATTATTGAAATCCTGGATTCTGCTTCTTAAATTGAGCCTTAGTACACTCCTATGGACTATAGCCCTGTGGGAAATCCCTAAGGCAGTCAGCACTATCTTACAGTGTACAAACAGACTCCCGTAGGCCACCAGCGCCGTCAGCACCGTCATTATGAACCATAACATCCCTCCCCTAAAGTTGGGAGGTCAAAACTAAACAGTCACAACCCAGTTAACTCCTCGCTGTTCCGGGTACAAAAGAGCGTTTTGTTGTAGCCAACGTGCGCTGCCACAACCTTTGTACAGTAGGCCACATTGTTGACGACAACAGCGGAGCAAAGAGAAACACAGGCTCCTCTTCACACACAACAGATTGAACTGTTCTCCCTTTTCTTCCCCAGCGTGCGACACAGAGGCTTGCTCACCCCTTAGGAGATCTCTGGTGTAATTTCTTGTCTATTGTTCCGCTTGTCACTGATAAGATTTCATCAGGCATCTTCATTGTAGTTAATTCCCAAATGATGACTTATTCCCTGTGTAGTGCACTCCATTTCCAAAGCTTTGTTCAAATGGAATGTTCACTTCATAAGAAAAAGGATGTAACTTAAATTGCGGTTTCAGAGTGTGTGTGTGAGAAGCTCGACACAGATTATCTCGCACCTTCATCATCTCGTTTTCTCTCTTTCTCCTTTTTTCTCTCCTTTCGTTCTATTTCAGCTCCACACTTGGCATTCCTCAGCTCTCACTCGCACTACGCCACTCTGGCTGGCACTCGACCATACAGCAGTGAATATTCCGTTTTTCCATTTTCTCGCTGTTTGCCCTTGTGCTTCCGCTGCCAGGTGGCACTGGTGGTACTTTACTTGAAAAACGCGCTGGCGGCATCTTCAACGTTATAACCGTGGCCCTGGCTAATGATTATCCAGTGGCACATGCTGTTATCACGTTTGGTGATGTGTCGCCACTTCTGAGCTGTAAAGTGCTGTCAATGCTGATCTAGGCAGTGCCATGAATGGCTGCCTATTCTATATATACACTGTAGTATTGGAGAGTGGGGTACTATGAGCCATTTTTTACTTAAGTCGACCTGTAGCCAAGGGAATATGAGACAGGAATAAAACCAATGCAGACACCACAATTTCAGGATGTGTTCCATCAATTGTAACATTAGCAGCAGTGTTGGTTAAAGTTAATTTTCCAGTTACTTAATTTTCCAGTCCCTAATTAAGACAAAATGATCAGGTAAATGGAGTTCATATCTTAAGAGTGACCTATAAAACTAATAGAAAGAGTAAAGAAACTATCAATCATGGTCACCAGTAAGATATTAACTCCATTTACCTGATCATTTTGTCCTAATTAGGGTCTTCCCAAAATTTGTGAACTCAACAAGTAACTGAAAAGTAACTGGAAAAGTAACTTTAACCAACACTGATTAGCAGTGTGCCTAACTCAAATAGGCTATGAAATATGGGGTCCCAAAAACAAGTGGGCTAAACTTGCCACATGATAGGGTTAAGCTGATCCAGCTGACAGTGTAAATTGAGCTCTCATTGAGCTGAAACAGTTTACTAACTATTAATACTATTGTAGTAACCAGACTGCACAGTATAACATTAAATGTAATTATTAACCCCTATTCTGTTGATAATATTGGTCTTCATGATTTAAGTATACAACTCATTTGTCTACAGTTCTGAAACCTGAAGACGGTTTGCCAAGTCTCTAGGATTAAGAAACAGACATGGTAGTGTTAAATTGAATTCAACTTTTATTATTTTTGAGGTAGATCCACAGTTTATTTGTTTTACACTTTGTGTAGACTCTCAACTGTATTTTTGGCATAATAGCAAACATTGTAGCCTATAAACATAGCATAACACTGGTTGAACTTCCTCCCAATGCTCTGGCTCATTTAGCCTCAGAGCCACCATTTTGATGCTTAGTCTAGCAACACATAGCTACACTTGATTCACATGTATTTACACACTACTAGTTCATCAACATATCTGATATCACTTTTTCAACTGATTATATCTGATATTCCCTAAAACAACTTGTACAGGCAAAACACTTTTTTCGTGAAAGTATGCTTGCCACAGCAAGATGAAAAGGGGGAATGCTAACTAAATTTAGGGTCACATGACAGAAATTGTATATGATTGCTCAGATACAGGTGGTGGGTCAACTTATCCACTGGCTCATTTTACCCCCCTCTCCCCTACACTACTTTCGACCAGGGCCCATTGGGGTCTAAAGGTAGAGCAATATATATATACAGAATATGGTGCTAGTTTGGATGCAGGTTAGTCCTAACTGGCTGAGTTTTCTAATAGCTGTGTTCTTCTAGGTTCTTTTAAAGCCTTAAATAGATCTGCCTGCCTCTGGTTGTCTTTGCACTTTGTCTGAAAAACTCAGGAGTGTGTTGACTGCACTCTCCCCAAAAATACCCACAAATACACCCAACAATGATACATACCTTAGTACATACGCAGCACACACACACATATTCTGTCCTGTTTTTCCATCCAGGCATTGTGTTGTGTTTTGCTCTCATTGATGTTTTGTGTCTTCTCCATGTTGACCAGCAAATGTGTTGAACCCCAAATCCTGGAGACTCCTCCCCCTCTTATGTAACTTCCCCACTCCAGCCCCTCAGTTTCCTGTTTGGTAACCCAGGTGACAGAATGAATGACATGTCGCCTGTCCCTTCACTGCACGTGTTTGTATGTTGTCACTCTTCCAGCTCCTCCCTCCACCATAACCCCTGGGGGCAGCTCCACCCTATCCAAGAAGAGGCCTCCGCCCCCTCCCCCCGGACACAAACGCACCCTGTCTGACCCGCCCAGCCCGCTTTCCCACAGTAGAGGGGGTGTATCTGGGGGTGAGTCCTCCCAAGGTGGGCTAGACCCAAGCAGGCCCACGTGAATACAGCCTGGTTGTCTTGATTAACGAAAACAAATACAATCCCGAATAACAATAGGACGTTAGGGTGCTAAAGAGTGTTAATGTGTGCAGTGCAGGCTATTTGTCCAACCAAGCCCTAACGCACACAGAAGGATAGTTCAGGTTAATTCCCTGCACACACTCAGGACCTAGAGGACTCGAGTTCACCTCTGGTTGTCAGGCAGCCCTTCCCCATAACCAGATTGTTTCAATGCTATTCACAAATGGCACAGATACAGCCTGGTCATTATGTGAAAACCCCATTCAAATGTTGGATGTCAGATCATTGTTGCCATCATTCAGCCTTGTCCATGTTGTTTTTTTGTATTGTAAAACAAACAAAATCACATTGTATGGTAGAAATATATTTGTCCCAATGCTAAGTAATTAATGTCCAACTATTCCTTCATTCAGACACACTGTTTAGTTTATATACGGTGGTGCTCAAAAGTGTGTGAATCCTTTAGAATCTTCTATATTTCTGAATAAATTTGACCTAAAACATTTTCCGATTTTCACTCAAGTCCTAAAGAGAACCCAATTAAACCGAAGAGATAAAAATATTACACTTAGAAATTTCTTAATTGAGGGAAATTATCCATTATTACATATCTGCGAGTAGGAAAATCTGGTATGACCCTCCTGTGCTGCAATAACTACAACTAAGCTTTTTCAGTAACTGCTGAGCAGTCCTGCGCATTGGCTTCAACTCAAATATTAGCCCATTCCTCTAAACAGAACAGCTTCAACTCAAATATTAGCCCATTCCTCTGTACAGAACAGCTTCAACTCAAATGTTAGCCCATTCCTCTGTACAGAACAGCTTCAACTCAAATGTTAGCCCATTCCTCTATACAGAACAGCTTCAACTCAAAGTTTAGCCCATTCCTCTGTACAGAACAGCTTCAACTCAAATGTTAGCCCATTCCTCTGTACAGAACAGCTTCTACTCAAATGTTAGCCCATTCCTCTGTACAGAACAGCTTCAATTCAAATGTTAGCCCATTCCTCTGTACAGAACAGCTTCAATTCAAATGTTAGCCCATTCCTCTGTGCAGAACAGCTTCAACTCAGATGTTAGCCCATTCCTCTGTACAGAACAGCTTCAACTAAAATTTTAGCCCATTCCTGTGTACAGTACAGTTGGTTCCCTGCCATGTACACCATTGTTGGACAGTGTTCTCCTGATGGTGAACTCATGAACATTAGCCAATGTAAGAGGGGCCTGTAGTTAACTTAAAAGTTACCCTGGGTTCCATTGTGAACTCGCGGACAATTACATGCTTTGCTCTAGGAATGACTTTTGTTGGTTGACCACTCCTGGGGAGGGTAACAATGGCCTTCAATGTCCTCCATTTGTACACAATCTGTCTGACTGTGGATTGGTGGAGTCCAAACTCTTCAGAGATGGTTTTGTAACCTTTTCCCACCTGATGAGCTTTAACAACAAATTTTCTGAGATCCTCAGATGTCTCCTTTGTTTGTGCCATGGTACACATTCAGAAACATGTGTTGCGAAGATCATACTTTGATAGATCCCTGTTCTTTAAATTAAACAGGGTGCCAACTCTCACGTGCTTGTGATCCCCTAGATTGACATTATCTGGCTGTTATTTTCCCTTCAAATTAACTGCTTATCCTAGAGGTTCACACCTTATTATTATTTTTTTATAATTAAAGGTGCCTTCCCAATTGGTCTTGTCCAATTTCAACTGACCCTGCCTTGTTGGCAGCTCCACAACTCCTTGGACAGATGCAGGATTGTGAGAAGCACTCACATGGTTCACCCAACCACACGACGCAGAGCCAGCCGATTCTTTTCACACTGCTCCTCCAACACGGAAGTTTAGTCAGCTCATGCATGGGATGATTACACTTAAGGTTCACATACTTTTGCCACTCACAGAAATGTAATAATGCATCATTGTCCTCAATACATAGAAGACCAAGTATAATATTTTTTGGGTTCTCTATTATCTACTTTTAGGACTTGTGTGAAAATTTGGTGATGTTTTAGGTTATATTCATGCAGAAACATAGAAAATTCTAAAGGGTTCACAAACTTGCAATCACCACTCTAGTTCATTTGTCACATGCACAGTAACACAGATATAATTGCATGTACAGTGAACATTTTATACACTGCTCTATTAATGTAGTAGTGATAACATTTGCATAAAAGGAACACAATATATACCGGTAACAGTAAACAATAACATATAAAAAGGAAGGAGGCAAGAAATGGAGCCTATTATATACAAGTCTCTACATGTAAACAGTACACCACAGGATGATACTGTGTACTGATTAAGGTGCAATTGAGTTGTCCATTGTGTCTTTGTACAACACTCTACAGTGTCTATAGTGGGACATGAAAAACAGTAGCTAAAGGAAAGCTCAGCCAGATGTTCCAAAAAACTTCATAAATATTCTATTAAGTATTTGTATTATTATAATTACTGGGAATTACATTAAATTCACAGAGAAATTATTAGCTGAAATGAGAATATTTTTGTATGTGTAGACACCGAGCAGTGTGCTTTTATCACTCACAGCCATGTCAATGTTTTAGGAAGTGATTCCACCCCTCCACCTGCGAACAAGATGTCACCATTATCTAACAAGTTTGAAGGCATTCCACAGCATCAAAGGTAGAAAGGCAGCACATTTTGAATGCCAGCCTTCTTTATTATTTTTATTTTTATTTTTTTCCCAGAATATCATTTTTGTACAATAGCCAGACAGTAATAACTACATGTTTGGGTTTTATTAACTTGACCATGTTTTCAGCACTACATCTAGCAACACAAAGTCAACACTTGGTCCAAGGGTTCTACCCAAACTACCTCAGAAAGGTATGTGAAAATGTCCAAGTTATAACTATAGGTAGGTATGACTACCCTATTTCTAGCATATGGCTGAGAATGAGTCACATTGGGTTATATTGTACCTGTCATGTGTTCCACTTTTAGTGGCACTGCGTAAGATTGACACCATACACCCATCAATGGACAAACCTGGGCTGCCTGCGGAGGTGATCCAGAAATCCCCTCCGGGACCTGAATGCCTAACAAAAGCCATCCTACCTGACAAGCCTCAACTAATAGAGCTTCCCCCCAAACCGCAACCATCTGACCTGCCTCCTAAACCTGGAGAACTACCGCCCAAGCCCCAGCTCTCCGACCTCCCTCCCAAACCGCAGCTAGGGGACCTACCGCCAAAACCCCTGCTGAAAGACCTACCACCCAAACCTCAGCTCACCCAAGATGGCCATCCGAAACCGGGACCGGCTGATTTGCCAAGTCCGAGGCCATCTCCCGGAGAGCCTACGCCAAAGCCACCGGAATCACTTGCAGCCAATCAGCAAGCAGAGCAGAATAGCCCATCCCCCCAGGGAAGTGAGGACACCAATGGGAGCCCATTGTGTGCTGCAGAGACACCAGTTCCATTGCCCAGGAAGATCAACACGGTAAGCTTTTTTGTTTACACACTTATTACAAAATTCCCCCTCTGTTGACTTGTTTCTGGGAATAATTTGGTAATCATTGTGTGTCTAGATAAAGACCAAATCTCGGCGGGTGAAGACCATTTATGACTGCCAGGCAGACAACGATGATGAGCTGACATTTGTGGAAGGAGAGGTGATCATAGTGACGGGGGAAGAAGACGGAGAGTGGTGGGTGAGTAAAAGGCTCATTGTTGTTACCCTGAACTACCTCCAGCCTAGCAGGCTCAGTGTTGTTACCCTGAACTACTTCCAGCCTAGCAGGCTCAGTGGTGTTGCCCTGAACTACCTCCAGCCTAGCAGGCTCAGTGTTGTTACCCTGAACTACTTCCAGCCTAGAAGGTTCAGTGGTGTTACCATGAACTACCTCCAGCCTAGCAGGCTCAGTGTTGTTACCCTGAACTACCTCCAGCCTAGCAGGCTCAGTGTTGTTACCCTGAACAACTTCCAGCCTAGCAGGCTCAGTGTTGTTACCCTGAACTACCTCCAGCCTAGCAGGCTCAGTGTTGTTACCCTGAACTACTTACAGCCTAGCAGGCTCAGTGGTGTTACCCTGAACTACTTCCAGCCTAGCAGGCTCAGTGGTGTTACCCTGAACTACTTACAGCCTAGCAGGCTCAGTGGTGTTGCCCTGAACTACTTCCAGCCTAGCAGGCTCACTGGTGTTACCCTGAACTACTTCCAGTCTAGCAGGCTCATTGATGTTATCCTGAACTATTTCCAGCCTAGCAGGCTCACTTCTATTACTTCCAGCCTAGCAGACTCACTGGGATTACCCTGAACAACTTCCAGCCTAGCAGGCTCAGTAGTGCTACCTTGAACTACTTCCAACATAGCAGGCTCAGTGGTGTTACCTTGAACAACTTTCAGCCTAGCAGGCTCAGTGGTGTTAACATGAACTACAATGGTCAAAATAATTTAGGGAACACTCAAATCACACATCGGTCCTCGATGAGCAAAACATTGAAGATCAAAATGTTACCTGTACATTGTGTAATTTGTTGTGAAAAAAAAATATGTAAAAAATATCAAATAAATAAAAAATTATAAACTGATTGAGGGCTGGGTTTAAACTCACACCGAAAATCAAAGTAAACCACTGTGACTCAGTAGTGTGTAGGGCCCCCCCATTCCTGTATGCTCTCCCGACAATGTCTGGGCATGCTCCTGATGAGATGGTGGATGGTGATCTTCTCCTAGACCATGTCTTAGTGAGCTCCTTGACAGTCTGTGGCGCTACTTGGCGTTGTTGAATGCACAATGTCCCTGAGGTTCTCAATTGGAGACATTGACACTCTAGCCACATGAGGCTGGGCATTGTCCTGCACCAGGAGGAACCTAGGGCCCAATGCACCAGCGCAAGGTTTGATGATGGGTCTGACATTTTCCTCCCATTACCTACAGTCAGGGTACCATTGACTAGCATGTGGAGGTCTGTGCGACCCTCCAGTGATATGCCTCTCCAGACCATCACTGACCCACAGCCAATCCGGTCATGCTGGATGATGTTGCAAGCAGCATAGCGTTCACCACAGTATCTCTAGACTTTCACATTTGTCACATGTGCTCAGTGTGAATCTCCTCTCATCTGTGAAGAGAACAGGGCGTCAATGGCAGACCTGCCAATTCTGGTGTTCTCTGGCAAATGCCAATTGATCTGCAAGGTGCTGGGCTCTGAGCACAGGTCTCACTAGAGGATGTTGGGCCCTTTTGCCACCCTCATGGATTTGATTTCTAACAGTTTGGTCAGAAAAATGCACACCAGTAGCCTGCTGGAGGTCATTTTGTAGGGCTCTGGCTGTGCTCCTCCTGTTTCTCCTCACACAAAGGAGCAGATACCAGTCCTGCTGCTGGGTTGATGCCCATCTATGGCCCTGACCAGGTCTCCTTGTGAATGGCTCGTCTCCTGATATCTCCTCCATGCTCTTTAAACTATACTGGAAGACACAGCAAACATTTTTGTGACGGCACGTATGGATGTGCCATCCTGGAGGAGCTGGACTACCTGTGCAACCTGAATGGACTGCAGGTACCAGTCGTGAGAAGAACACTAGCAAAATGCTAAACTGAAGAAGAATCAGTCAGGAAGGATAAGGAGAGAGCAATTGTCTGTTGCCACCACCTGTAAAACCACTCCCTTTATGGACGTTGTCTTGTTGTTGCCTCTACTGTGCACCTATTGTCACTTTCATTTGCACCAAAACAGTTGACATTGATTTATTACTTATGCTTCCTAACCGGACAGATTGATATCCCTGATGTTTAAATGACTTGGTGTTATCCTGATGATTGTGCGTTCCTTTACTTTTTTAAGCAGTGTACTTCCAGCCTCATATAATAACTGGTGTTTCCCTGAAATAGTTACAACTTCACCAGTCAATAAAATTCAATAAAATCAGCAGAGTAAACAGGGTTTGCAGGAAGGCAGTTCAGTGCTGCTCTACTGAACTCACATTTTCTCTTCCTTTCAGATCGGCCACATTGAAGGGGAGCCTGAGAGGAAAGGGGTGTTCCCAATGTCCTTTGTTCACATCCTGAGTGACTGACAGCCAGGAAAGGCTTGCACTAAAGGCCCTGAAGTACCCTGTACTGTAAATAACTACTGTAAAATCTGAAGTAAAACCAGTGTTCTTTAGACAAAACACAATGAAGAAACCCAAGTAGGCTCAACTAGCCACTGGATGCTGAGCACATCCATGTTGTAAATAAAACGTGTGTATTATTCTGACCAGTATTATCTTAACCTTAGAGCACGGCCTGTGGCTGCCGTAGCCACTCTCAAAACCTAGCACTTACCCGCAAGTCTATGTTTATGCTGTTACTGTGTATATATATATATATATATATGTATGTATATATATTTCTGTGCGTGTGTGTGTGAGAGCGTGTATAGACATGTTTTATAGTACAAACATGTACAAGCACATGTTCTCTGCCTGCCAGATGACCAAGTATTGGTGGGCAGCCATGTATTTTTCTTGTACTAATTTCACTGGTCATCACCGATATCGTTGCTCTCTGAAGAAGGCCCGATACGATGACGGTCTATGAAAGAGATTGTGTCACTAGTCTCACTGGTTCCTTAACTAATGCCACGTTAGACTGAAGAGGCACAATCCAGCCAGATGTCACGTGACGCCAACTGAATACCTACCAGTTCATCTGAGGATGAAATATGTATTAAATCAACTCATTTCCTTGTTCTCAATCATTGCGCGTACACCTGTTTGGATTGTTTTACAGTAATCGACATAGCGCTGCTACTGTATGGTGGAATATCAGAAACCCCTGTGAAATCACACAGGTCACCAGTAGTTTACCACGTTACTGTGTGAGACGTCATCTCCACTCTGTTGTTTTTACTGTGCATGGTGTTAGAAATGACTGGATTTGTGCAGAGTGCTATTTAAAAGATACACAACTCAGGGTTTAAAGAACCACTTCTGATAGCCACTAACATGTCTGAGGTCAGTCTTAGCAATAATTAGTTAAATTTCTGATGGCCTAAGGAGAGATGTATACAAATGTCTAATTATTAATGTGAAGACCATCGTTTAGACAAACTTAAATGTAGCCGAAGGTGGAAATTTAATCCATCCAGAACAAGGCTCAAATTATTAGGATTGTCTGTCAGTGTTGTCCTTAGAACATTGACTAGTTTTCAATGACAGGTTACTGCAGAGGGAATTGGATTGATGTACTTTAACCACATTCACTATACCAGGGTTATTCCCCTGCACTCCAGGACAGCCAAAACATTTCATTCTGCTTTTACCTAGTTGTTAATTGCAGTGTCCTAGGTGTCCACCAGTCCGTTATCGGAGGACAAAAAACAAGTGTTTCAGCCCTCCAAGACCAGATTTGAATAGAACTGCTCTACATCTTCCCTCTGGTTGTACAACCCTATGTAAAGGAATAGCTACCCAAATCATTCCATTGTATTAATAAAAGTGTTTTGTTGTAGTGAATTTGTCTTTGCTTTCTTTGTTTGTTAATGATTCGTTACTAACCCAATTACATCAATTTAAAGAGATCCAATGAAGCTAGAAACGTTCAGGACTTTCCAAAACACTTGGGCACAGATTTAGAGCGCTGTTAAAACCTTTCCTAAAAGCTTTCAAGCAGTTTCATGTGATAAATGTTAAAGCGTCACTCTCGACAAATTGCATCCTAAGGTCTTTTTTGAACGTACCTGAGTCAAACTTTCCTTTAAAAGCATAAGTAGGACGGAAATGGCACTTTTAAGTTTTTCCCTATTTGTGGTTTCGGTCAAAATTGCCTTTTGAACGGGAGTGATAGGGGCACTAATATGATAGCATCAAAATCGCTATTTTTAAAACAATAGGAAGGCTCGACACAACATGAAACTTTGCTCGAAGTATCACCAGGGGCAATATACATGAACTTGAGCATTGAGAACATACACAGAGTTTACTGAAAACAAAGGTTTTGTACAACTCACCTTAGCAGTTTGTGTTTCTGCTGGCTGCCATTTTGCCAGTCAAAAAGTGTCGATCTTTGAATGCGAATGAACGGACTCCATTGGAGAAAATGTCAAGTAATTCCAATGAAAAACATGATAACTTAACCACTTAGCTCATGGCAATATCTATTCAAATAATAACAAGGAGTTTCATTCAATTTATCAGTCTAAATAATCTAATGTTAGCTGACGTTAACTCTTGCGTGAAATTCTGTAACACCGGCATCAACTAACCACGCGAGACCTCACGTGACTTTTCCACTTTTTGATTTCGGTATTGTTTCACATGACTATTTTTGACTGGCAAAATGGGAGCCACCAGAAACACAAAAAAGGTGAGTTGTACAAAGCCTTTATTTTTAGTAAACTCTGTGTATACAAACATGTTCTCAGTGCTCAAGTTCATGTGTACAGCCCCTGGTGTTACTTCAAGCAAAGTTTCATGTTGTGTCAAGCCTTCTTTGTGTTCTAAAAATTGCGATTTTAATGTTATCATATTAGTGCCCCTATCACTCCCGTTCAAACAGCAATTTGAACAAAACCAAAAATAGGGAAAATCTTAAAAGTGGCGTTTCCATCCTAATTATGCTTTTAAATCAAAGTTTGACTCGGGAACATTAAAAAAAAGACCGTAGGCTGCATTTTGGCAAGAATTACGCTTTAATGTAGAGTGATCTTAAGATATAGGGATGCTGCATTTAAACTAATAGATCAGCCATCACCAATTAGCGGACCTCAGTCTAGGGGCGGACCTCGCAATGGTTCTCTCTGGACCACAACACATTTGTCGTAAATTAATAATATTGATGGAGCTCAGATGCATAGCATAAGGACAGGCCAGACGGGCAAATGCCTGGAGTCCCAAACACTCTGGGGTCCCCCGAGGGGTGACCAAATGGAATCTACAGCATTGACAGCAGCAACATCTAAACCAAAATCCCAGAATTCTTTGTTTTCTGCTTGAGGCCACTTCAGACTGTAGAATCACCTCTGATGGAGCTTCTCTTTTTGTATCCGGGCGCACTTTAAGCAGCTCAGGGGAGATGCGAGAGTCTCTGGGTGTAATTCAAACATGTTTGTCATTTAAATCTCTTCCCACAATGTACTGAAAGCCATTGTTTATAGTGCATGAAGACCAATAGAGACCCTTGTAGTCACCAAGAGGGAGGATATGCGAAATCAGGAGAGGACAGAAGGAATGATAGTATGGCTTGCCCAAAAATGTGAAAAGTGGCGATTTGAAGGCACAGAAGTTTTGAATAAATGTATGCAAAAAAAGTCAGAGGTTAGGGTATGGAAAATTAACAAACTCAAGAGCCATTACGAGTGGTCCACCAGCGTTCTCCCCCCATTAATTTACGCCACAATAACCTACAAATGAATGTTCACTATACAGGATTCCATGAGGACCTGTTAGGTGTAACACAACTAAAACACATTCAAGAGGAGACGACATATACCTGGCCATAAAGGAAATGTTGAGAGAAATAGGGGGATAGATGTGAAATCTTTGGTGTTTTTGGAGTTTTGAGAAAGTGCCATTCTTTTATTTATGATTACTTACCTATTTTCGATTTTCCACATCTGGATGGGTGAAGAAATGTTATTTAGAATGTTATTTACATGTTTTAGAAATGTGCAGTTTATCTAATCTGATAGCAATGTGAACAACAGCTCTGGAAAAAAAACTGTATCACTGCAAAATATTTCAGGTTTTAGTATTGACAGATATGTGTTTGGGTAAAATTAACATTTGTGTCATTGCAGAAAATACTGACATTTTTTTAATACAAATATTTCCCATTTACTGCATTTGCAGGTAATGTCAACCGTAGTGATGGATCGCTCAACACTGAAGTGTTGAAACCTTGATGTTTTTGACACTCACTGATCAACGTATTGAGTTCCAAAAACACTTCTGGTCACATGACAATGTGTGTCGAAACACTGTGATATTGAACGATACGTGTCACACTTGTCATAAGACAATAAGGTATAAGTCACGTATAAAATGAGGCATCAAAAACAAAGATTTTGAATGCGTGAGATTTGTGAGAGTATTAAGTAATTGAGCAATCAGACACGAGATGGACCAATGACATCAGAGGTTAATTATCATTATTGGATATATATTTATATCTTTGACAATCCTTTACACACACACACACACACACACACACACACCGTCAACCACTCATCCCGACGAGGATTCGGGGGCCTTTATACAATTAAAAATTGATTAGTGATGATTACATCTGATGCTTACTCCTGGACAACAGAGACAGTGACACCAGGAGACTACAGAGTGCTAGTGCCAATGCTATAGTTGAAGTTTAACGGAACCTAGCAGATGCATATCTGGCAAGAGTGGAAGTCCCATTGGTGTACTGGGCCAAAAATGCAGGGGTCTTCCTTCATCTATATAAACCGGGGTCTTCCCTCATCTATATAAACAGGGGTCTTCCCATATCTATATAAACAGGGGTCTTCCCTCATCTATATAAACAGGGGTCTTCCCTCATCTATATAAACAGGGGTCTTCCCATATCTATATAAACAGGGGTCTTCCCTCATCTATATAAACTTACAATGGTCATTCAAGCCATCCTTGCAACTTCTGTGCCCTGTGAGGAAATTTTCAAAGCCTGGCCAGGTGGTAGATAGAGATGAACACTGGACACTGCATGTTTTTCTACGAGGCGCAGAGATCTACGGCTGCCTGACCGTATCTCTGCCAGATCTGTTCTACCACCTGTGGGTTGGTAGTCCACTCCCCATACAGAGGATTCCCCCGTGACAGGAGATCTGTACCCCTGTTTAGAACGCCTGGCACGTGTTGCTCGAAGAGACAGCAGTCTCCTGCTGCTCCATACAATCACTGCGCAAGCTCTGCCACCCTGGCGGTTGATGTACGTCACCACAGTGGAATTGTCTGTTTTCACTAAAACATGATGACTTTGGATAAAGTGCAGGCAGAAACACCACTATAAGCTCCCAAGACATTCATGTGAGCCTGGGCTAACCTCTGGCTCCATGTGCCATTCACTGTTCTCACTAACAGCATCGTTTCCCATCCTGACAGGGACACATCTGTTGTCATGGTTACTCTGGATGACACTGCCCCTAGTGGGACACCCGATACAAGAGCCGCCGTGTCTCTCCACGGGTGAAGTGCTGCTACGCACGCAAGAGTTATTTTCACCCTTTGTTTGAGATGACGGCGTTGGCACAGGCGTAATTCTGCAACCCAACGCTGAAAATCCCTCATCATTAAAAACCCAAATGTACCACAGATACTACTGACGTCCAGGGCCGTTTGAAGGAATTTGGGGGCCCCAAGCAAAATGGACATGGAGGCCCCCCAACCCTTCACCCTGCACACAAAACCTACAGGAACCACAGCATAGCCATAAAGTTTAAGTTCACCCACACTTTATATAAATAAAAAAAGGTTTACAGTGCATAAACTGCTGTTGCATAAACTGTGCATAAAAAATGTCTAAAGAGCAAATACTTGTGTATAATTAAATGTTTACTAATTATCAGTTGTGCTGTAAATGAACAGTTTATGGTAACACACATTATATCTATCATGTAATATATTAGGTATCGGGTAATGATTAAAAAAAATTGTAAACCTTTAAGAAACCATTTTTAAAACATCTATAAACATTACATAGATAGACGGACCAGATATTCCAAACACTTTGTTTAGGGTAACTAATGCTTAAAAACATCCCAAGCTAATGTTTGATGCACAGAATTTATTGCGTGGTTTTCCTAACCCCCATTTGGTAAATAGATTATCACGGTGAAATAGTTAGTATAGCATGCTAACATTATGTCAATTTCATCAAAACTTATTACAAAGCTATAGCAATGTCATGTCATTAAATACGATAAACAGTGATTGTAGAACAGATCTACGTCTTCCCTATCCCGTGAAAAACATATTACAGTAGTATGTAAGTATCCGTTCGAAAAGAAAGTTGCACTAACTGTTTGTTACAAGCAGCATTTGCCCTCAGGCAGGTTACAGGCAACGTTAGCTAACATAAACATATTTTTGCTAGCTACCGGCTGCAAAATTACACCAAGACAATTAGAGCAATTTTATCCAGTGTAATTTATCACTTACCAATATCTTGTTTTTTTTTATCCTCCTCTTCCTTTCTCTTTTTCCTTTTCTGGCTTCCTGAATCATAATTTAGATTCCTGATGACTGCCGAACGAGAAGGTTTTGTATTTTGCCGGCAGCAGAGATCACGAGAGGGGCCCCTTGAGGGGGATCCTAATAACAGTGTCATTGCACTTTACTGCATTGACTATCAAAGGGGCGCTCACACAGTTTGTCGTTGCATTTTATTCTTCACCAGTCGTTGTCTTGGGGCCCCAGGCCAGCTCGGGGCCCCAAGCAATTGCTTGGTTTGCTTGCCTTGTTGCGACGGGCCTGCTGATGTCGTAAGGCCAAGCAGGCGCAGGCATAGTCTGAACGGCACAGCTTTGCCGAGCCGGAAAAGGGAAAGAAATTCATCAGAGATGCTAAACTCCCCTCCGATTATGTTTTTTTGAGACCCAAATATTCCGTACAGTGCGTGGGTTCTACTCTGCTTTTTGGACAGTTTATGTTGAAACCCAAATCCCTGAGATTTATCACCACAGTGGAATATTCGACTGATCAGATAGTTGTCTATGTAGGAAAATATTCTGATACCGCTGTTCCTTAACGGAGACAGTGCTGCCTCCACACACTTGGTGAACAACATCGTTGCTAACGATACCCCGAATGGTATGGCTTGGTATTCATAGTCTCTGCCCTGATATGCAAACCTGAGAAATTTTCTGTTTTTGGGATAAATAGCATTGTGAAAATATACATCTGACAGATCTATCAACACAAACCAATCCCCCAGGCGGATTGAAAGACAGAGCACTTTGTGTGTTAACATCCTGAACGTGTATTTCCACAGCTGTCTGTTTAACACACAGAGATCTAAAATCAGGTGAAGTGATGAGCTCCCTTTCTAAATCCCTTGATGGCTTTCTTCGGTGGCACTGCTCTGATTGCTCATTTGTTTAATCGGGATGTTATTTTGTCCTCTAGGCTGCATCCCCTTTTGTCATTGAAACCAACACACTATTGAATCTGGGTGGTTTCACAGCCAACTGTAGCTTGTACCCCTGACAAACAATAGACAGAACCCATGGGTGAACTGCGCATGCGCGCCACCAGTCAGCTCTGGCAGAGAGGGGGCTCTTGGAGTCGTACTGCAGTGACGTCACCTCCGTGGTCTGGAGGTAGCAGACTGCGCTGGGAGGAGTGTGAGCTCCCCCTCCTGGGACATGATGGTTCAGTTTTATTTAGTTTTGAGGGGAGCATTTTTGCCCTTGGCAATTGCCATCGTACAGGTCTCTTTCTGCCTCTTCTGGGTCCTTGGCTGCTGGCCATTGTAGCTCCAATTTCGCAGCTGCCTGTTTACAGACCTCGTACAAGTTGCTGTTCGCTGGGGGAGCAGCGTCGGATGCACTAGGAGGCCTTGACTGTTGAATGGGGAACGTGAAGTCCTCCTCCTCGTCCTCCATTCCATCCTTGTTGAGGAGATCAGAGATGGCATTGCCCTCTGCGTCCTCACAGCCCGGATCCACTTCGAGGAGGCATGTCCGCCCAGCTAGGTGTAGCTCGCGGCTGATGGGTGCTGCTTTTGGCTTTCGGAGAGGTTCCTGACAGACATTGGTCCTGACTGTTGGCTACCGCCACCCTCAGTCGCCTGTCCAGTATCTTTTCTGGCATTGACGCGCAGTGGGTGCACAACTGAAGGTACAGATCCACTTGTCCGACACGACTGTTGGGTGGTGTCGCGACGCCTCCCTCAATTTGTATGTTGATGGGCATTCCTTAAGAACAGCTGGGCTACATCCACAATCAGTTTATCCTCCATTTTTGCTAAATATACAAGAAAGGACCTTCCCCGTCTCCTCTGTGCTCTACTTCTATTGGATAGTCACGTCAAGTTTAAAGGATTCATTTGCATAAAGCTGGGCATCGGCCAGCTTTTTCATGACGCAACATTATCTCAATTGCAGCGCCGGCTTCCAGGAATGCTTTGCGGGCGCATTGAATTCGCTTGACGTCACCACTAGGAATAGAGCGAGGTGCGACGCAACTGAAGTGTAGCACGGACAAGTGGATCTGCACCTTGAGAGTCAGCCAGCGCTGCCTGAGCATGTTTAAAGCCCATGCAGGCTATGTGAAACTGGTGAGGGTCCCTGCCCAAGATGGATACTCCACATGATGTGGGGCACAGGCAGGATACAGGCCCACCCGCCTTCAGTTCTGACCGTTTGGCGGGGGCTGCTGCTGAGGACATGGTGACTGGAAAGGAATTGCATTCTACAAAGTAATCCTTAACGGTCCGTCAATGAACTGTTTAGCAGATAACCAAATAAGCTAGCCCAGAAACGCAGAGGAAACTTAATATAGTTTCTTCACGGGAAGAAAGCGAGAATGATTTGTAAGGAGCAGGTCGACAGTGATTATATGAGGGGGCGTTTCCCTAGCAAAGGTCGACCGGTCTGGGACAGATGTGGTGACTTTGGAGCTTCCATAGTTGGTCTCGCCGAGGCAATTCCCATAGTGAAACACTGAAGTTAGAAAAACAACGCAATCACTACAAATCCACTCACTCAAACATAGCTATGTCCAAAAGCACAATAGCAATTTCACAGTTTAGGTACACTTGAGACATACATACCAGAGTTTGATTCCCAGTCTCAGAGAAGTTCACATAAGTTTGATGTTTTGAAAAAACTCCAAATCAAGATGATTGTATGACATTATGTTAGGAAGGTGTTTGTGTCAAACAGTTCTAATTCATTCAATAACCCACAGTGTTGACAAATTACAATAATCAACCCGTTTCGAAACTATGCGATTTGTGATAGACGTGAATCTCTCAGTCTGCCCACAAAAGCATCTGTCTAACCATACTGGATTCACACCAGGCACAGCAAACTGGTTGTGTTGTGGTGGAAGTCCATTCCTTTCAATAGGAAGCAATGCGCACCGCTGCGGCAAATCTACCGGATCTGGCAAAATGTGGATACGGTGTGTCGCAAGGGTTGAAATAATCCAAGTTGACTATTGTCAATGAATACTAAACTGAAAAAACTCCTGCCAGTCACCTTGCTGGAGGAGGACAGTGGTATGTAACATTTTCCTCAATCTTGACGATGCGGAAGAACGATGTACAAGTGTGTCTGCGTAACGGTGCCGTACGGTGAATCCAGCATAAGCCTTGTGTGCCATAACTGAAGTTGCCAGCAGATGTCACTGTCGAGTAAAGGTTGCGCATTTCAAATGCGTTGACTCCAATGTTTCAAATGTCTCAGTGTTTGGGAAAACCTGTTTTTCCAATCACTAGTCAACTGGTAAAAATAAGGACACAGTGTTCAGACCTCAATTCAAAGAATATAAAATCATACTTAAACACCGTCAAGTAAATGGCATGCTTGCTAGTCTTTCACATTGTGTGACTTTACACCACGTTTGATCCAAAAATTCAAGCAGCTTTCTTTTCTTGGCTTATCATTCATTTCCCTCTTAATCACATTCCAGGGTTTCAGGTTTAAAAATGTGCAGTTCATTTTCAAAAACTGTATGTTATAGGCAGGGAATCAGTGAATCTTAGTTTTAGCAATTCCCTAAATTACTTTTGGTAAAGTTATTTTTAAAAAGTTAGTGCATGACCCTCGTTCCACTCAGTAAGTTAATAACCTTAGTTGTGAGTTACCTAGTTCCTTAAATATGGGCACTTAAGTCTTTCTGGATAACAGCATCTGCTAAATTACTAATGTTAAACATTTGGGCCTCTGCTGGGTAGAGAATCAGTGAATGGACCTCTGGGTTTTAGAATACACACAATAGAATGGGCTAGGTAAAAGCGGACCCTTAAGCAGATCTGAAAGGCAGTAGTCTCATGAGAACTTGTACAGTTTTGATAAGAGTCACATTAAAAGGGAAGCTTACTGCCACAAGAGTAGTTGGATGAACAGTGAAAGCTCTAATTAGAAACTGATTTTCACCTGAAATGGTTGACATTTAATACAGCTACTCTGACCAGTTCCTTTGAGGGATGAACATTCATATTTTCTAGTACATGTGGAACGTTCAAACGTCAGATGTGGCTTCATGTCACACTCAACCTAAAGAACAATAAAACACTGTGCTGAAGTAGAGTCACATGTGACCAAACAGGGTTTATTTTAGAAGCTCTTACAACACTAAAACTCAAAAGGCCATTGGATGTAAAGTAATTCTAGATTCACGAAATCTAAAAGAAGCAGCTTTGTTCTGAAACACTGTTACAACACTAAAAATATATACAAACAATAAGAAACTTAATAATCCCGGAAGCTCTTTCCAAACTGGAACTTAAGTCCACTCATTTTGAAACTTGGCCTTTCTGTGCATGCTTCTTTAATCCTTGGTCCTTGTCCACTGATTTAATGACTCCCACAGCAACAGTCTGCTTCAGGTCCCTAGCTGCAAACCGACCTGGGTGAATGAACAGGAGAAAAACAAGTTACTACAGTACTACTGCAAAAGTCAGGCATAGTTAAGGGAAGCATCTGGTATACAAATGGCCGTATCAAGTCTACATCCCTGCAGATAGAATAAATCTGAATTTGATAATTAAAGCTTGATACTAATAAAAACTCAATCTAAAAACCCACAAACCAGTTCAACCCCCCCCCCCCCTTAAATTACTAGTTTAAACCAAGAGCAGCTGTGCAATTAACCCAGGTTGAAGTAGGTGAACATTTAATATTCGTCCTTGAATTGCATTGCCCTGGGAAGATTGACACTAGTGACATACCTAAAGAGGGATAAGTAAAGAAGCTCTCCACGCAGAGAGGTCTGTTGGGGACCATCTTTACTGTAGCAGCATCTCCTGACTGCAGGGTCTGGGGGAAATCCTCCAGCTTTTTCCCAGTGCGCCGATCAATCTTCTCCCTCAGCTCTGCAAAGCGGCAGGTCACATGGGTGGTGTGGCAGTCTAGTACAGGGGAGTAGCCAGTCTTGATTTTGCCAGGATGGTTCAGGATTATCAGCTGTGGAAATAGGACAAGGTGCAAATGTTGAAGTCCAGCAAATCCTGTAGGTTCAGGTGAATAAATGTCCCAAAACCATTCAGAACACTGAAGTCACATTTGTTACATTACCCAATTGCTAAACATACCTGTGACACAAAACTGTTCACGTCAGAAGGAGGGTCATGTTGGGCGTTGCCAGCAACATCGCCCCGGCGGAGGTTCTTCACAGCCACATTTTTGATGTTGAAGCCCACGTTGTGGCCAGGCCCAGCCTTCTGCAGACCCTGGTGATGCATCTCAATGGACTTCACCTCAGCCGTCAATTTAGCAGGTGAGAAAGTCAGGATCATGCCAGGCTCCAGAACACCAGTTTCAATCTTACCCACTGGAACAGTGCCCACACCTGCAATAGGAATAATAATAAAAAGTCCACTTTCAAAAAAGTGGAATGTACAAAAGTGCAGACTCACCTCCGATTTTATAGACATCCTGCAAGGGGAGCCTTAGTGGTTTGTTGGCAACGCGCACTGGTGGGTAGATTGAGTCTAGAACTTCAAGTAATGTCCTCCCATTGACATTACCCTCCCGTCGCTTCACTTTCCAGCCTTTGAACCAGGGAATCTACAAGACAATTAAATGACTCGAGAGAACTTCTACTCAAAACGTTCTCAAAGTGTTCAAGTAAATTACCCACTCACCTTCTGAGAGGGAGAAAGCATGTTATCCCCAGTCCAGCCTGAGACTGGAACGAACGGCACTGAAGTCGGATCATACCCAATTTTCTTTAGGAAAGCGCTAACGCTGTGGACCACTTCGCCAAAGCGCTTCTGACAGTATGGTGGCTCAGTCACATCCATCTTGTTCACCGCTACAATAATTTGTTTGACCCCAAGTGTGTAAGCAAGGAGGGCATGCTCCCTAGTTTGGCCATTTCTGGAAACACCAGCCTCAAATTCCCCTTTTGCTGCTGACACAACAAGGAGGGCAACATCAGCCTGAAATTGAAAAGCATGAAAATGAGAACAAGTAAACCAAGCCCAGTCAATCACATTCGTCTTAACTGTGCAAATCTCCTTTACATAATTTAATAGGCAACACCTGTGATGTCCCAGTGATCATGTTCTTAATGAAGTCACGATGGCCTGGAGCATCAATGATCGTGATGGTGTATTTGTTAGTGTTAAACTTCAACAAGGAAATGTCAATGGTGATACCACGCTCCCGCTCAGCTTTCAGCCTATCCAACACCCAGGCGTATTTGAAAGAGGACTTTCCCATCTGTAGGATTGAAATATACAAGTTATCGTGTCAAAAGTTAAATGTGCGTTGTTCCCGTGTCTCCGCAATTTGCTCCTAACCTGAGCTGCAGCCTTTTCAAACTTCTCGATTGTTCTTGGGTCGACACCACCGCATTTGTAGACTAGATGACCAGTGGTGGTTGATTTTCCACTGTCAACGTGGCCTATGATGACCACGTTCACATGAGTTTTCTCTTTCGCCATTTCAGCAAGATACGATTGAAACCTATAGTTCACAACGACAAACCGCTGTATCCACGTAGTATTCAACTTTTGTAACCTACCTCACCGTCGAAATAGACTAATGTACGGGTCAGATGACATTTTATAGCGATTAACCAACGTTTCAACGAAATCAGGTGCGTGGACTCATTAAATCAGCCAATCAAAAAAGCTCTCGAAAACTTCAAAGCAGAAGCATAGCCACTAATTCAATCGTGTGCAATCAGGCAGGTAATTCAAGGGAAAATCAATTTAATGTCAAAGTTGTCCTCCTCATAGTAAGCTATGCTTTATATACCAGCTGATATAAACTGATTTTATAAAATACATTGATAGCCTACATTCATGTAATTGTAGCTACTTCAGCCTTATTCATAATTGAAATATTTTATTGCTGTCTTAATGTTTTCTATCCACATGCGTTTAATTATAAAAACCTGCCAGAATTTTTCATATTCTACCAGGAACTCTGTCAAATTGTTACATTATTTCCATTCAATATCTGACAACTGCAGCCGCGGGTCAGTTAATGTTATTTGCATGCATGCAACCTCTAGCGCGAGAAAGGAACCTGTCTGTGGCACGGAGCTCAATGACGTCAGACAGAAACCCGGAAATAGCAGCCAGCTGAAGCACAGCGTTATTCTTTGAGCTGTTAGCGTGGTTGCTACCAGGTGGACGACGATTACATTTTTCTTCTATTTCAAGAATAAAGGTAAAACCCCCAAACATAATAGTATTTGTGTAGATGCTCTCCAAAATGATATGCTTTTGTTATTGCTATTGTTTGGTATGCTATCTGTGAAGAGGCAGAGAGTTAGTAGGCTGGAGAGACTACTGTATGCATTGAGTCTGGCTTGGCTGTTCCTCGCCGTTATGTGTGAAAAGCGTTATGCGTTGCATGCAGTAGGCCAGAACATTTGTCAACATAAATTAATTTTTTATGTTACATGAATATAGCCACACCTTTAAATATGCATGTGTTTTAATTTGATTTTTATGTCTGTGGTATTTTCCATCCAACTGACCTTACATGAATAGACACTTTCTAATTCGTTCTATGAACAAACTCTAACTCTGAAGTCCTGTAAATCTAAAAAAATAATTAATTTACATACTATGTAGCATGCGACCGCGGTGTTAGCGTGCATATGATGATTTCATTTTTGCGGATAACGTCAAACTTTATATATTGTAGAAAAAAGATACTTATGCCTTATGGATGGTTTTATGATATGTAATAACCTATAAATTAGAAAGCTGGTTAAGGTTCATATTGACTATTAAGATCAAGAGTTTGAAATAGATTCCCCCCTATAATTTACCTCTCCACTTCTCTGAAATGTCTCACTAATATATTGAAAGTGGAAGTGAACATTTTGTAAAAGCGGTTAGTGTGACTCGGCTGTGGTGGTTTAGTGTAGTGTTAATCAGAAAAACTGATATAAAATTCTTCGCTTAATTTCAGTATTCTGCATGTAGGCATTAGAGGGACACTGGTATATATTACCCCCCAAAAATACAGACCTAGCCTATAGAGATCTATTGGGAGGTAGGCCTATACTAGTTACCAACAACTCAAGTCATTCCTTTCCCTAGGTTGAAGGGCACCTTGTTAACTTGTAGAGCAGCGTGTTGAGTTTAGAGACATGTTGAAGGATGTGGAGTTGGCAGTAACAATAATGTAATTGACTCAGAGTGACACATGCAGTCCATTTATGATTGTTACCTCCATGGCTTATCCGGGGTAGATGTGTTTTGTCAGCTTGGCGTTTGTATTGGGCAAACACAATGCTGCCCTGCAAATATAGGGACAGATGCTGTAAATACAGGCTCTCTTTTCCTTGTGTATTGTTGTGTCAGTGTTATGATAGCATCCCTGTCATGAGAGAATGTATATAATCTTTTTTCCAGTTGAATCTAAACTTATCAACATGTTATTTCCTATCTGGGAACCTTCCAATCTTTTAAAATGGTGTTTTCATAGACTGAGAGTATTTGCAGTGATCTGCAAGATCAAGGCTACTTTATACCACTAGTTGTCCTTGTTCATTTGCATGCAGACCAAAAGGAGGAAGCCAGGCCTTCAGCTGGTGTGCTCTAAGGGTATTTCTTGAAGAGATGTAGACAGTCTTCCTTTGTCACTTCACACGACTACAGCTGAACAAAAATCTAGATTGTTAATCATTACATCTGAGGAAGATATGAGTGTTGTTATACGTGCATCTGATCTGTGAGATAAACAGACAGCTCTTATAAGACAATGTGGTGAGGTCCTAGTGTTACTATACATGTGGGGATCGGACATCTCCACAAAGATGTGAACAGCTGACAATTCTGCCCCCAAAGTTATACAAAAATAAATTACTTTCCCTTTATAGAAAAGTGTGAGATTTTAACTTCCTCAATTTGAAACCCTCCAGTCTGTCTCCCGCCTGTCTGTGCTCTGTTTCTTATGTGTCAAAGTGTCAACATACCCCCAAAATATGTCTTAGTATCAGAGTTAGTTTAAGGTTTTGGCATTAGCGTCCTGGTTTCAGGACACAGTTTAAACCTGGTCATGGACTAAAAGTAATGCTCAATGCAGATTTCTGTAGATTATTTTTGTAGTCCAGGAATAGGTTTAGTATTGTCCGTAAACATTACGTTCAGTTTAAGCATAAAGCTGAGTTAATTTTGGTTAGGGATAGCTGAAAAGGGTAATACATTTTCTTGAATGTGAAGACCTAACCAGCTTTACTTCGCTGGACTGTAAATTAATGAAATTAGTCCTGTTGTTTATTCTTCCAAGCTTTTTGTATAATTTGCCACAACTCTATGTTGACTTTGGCTGTTTTTTTGTTTACCTGTCAGATAGTCTTTCTGGATTGGTTCCTATGCAAATCCTGTGAAAGCCCAAAACATATTAATATAAATTAACTCCTTAAATTAGTCTATTGGATCCTATTATGATAATACATCTTGAAGGACTGCTTTATTAGGGGTGTATGTCTTAGGTTCAGTGAAAAAAAGAACAATTGCAAGAGCTTCAGTCATCCTGATATTAGCTACATTGGTAAATTCATTCTTGTTCTGAGTGCAAACAGCTACAAGTGATATTATATGGAAAGAAACACTGTTGCTTCAAGCACCTCAGCACAAATACTTTTCTAGTGTGTGTGTTTGTCACTCACCTCTATCGTAATGAACACTTCTTCATTGACAAATCTTTCTGTTGTCGTCATCTACACAAGATAGCTGTAGTTAGCAAAACTCCTAGCTTGCTATCAGATGAAAAGCCTAGTCTGACTCCAAAGTGCGACTTCACATTGATATGAGCTGCATCACTTCTATCCATGACCAGATTAATTGGACAGTGCGTGCTTGTTTCTCACACATGCTGGCACATCAAGCTGAATAACCCTAAGAACAGTGTTATAACCACACAGATTATTGAAGTGGCAAGCAAATGTAATTCATGTGTCAAACAAAACCTGACAAAATGGTTTTGTTGTAGCCCAGCACCATGATAAAATGAACACAGCGTAAAGGCTGTTGCCTGACTACAGCGCACAACTCACTGACATGTTTTGCACAGAATGTTTATCCGTGCTTTGTTGTCTGACTTCAAAAAGCCAATCCACATATTACTAGGGCTGGGCATCGTTCAAAATCTTTTGATCCGGTGCCAATTTCGATACCTCAGTTTCGATACCGGTTCCTTAACGATACTTTTTTCGATACCATATTTTTTTAAATACATTTTAACGTCAACAAAGTACAGTAAACCCAACACATTTATTTTCCACTTAATTGTTTATCATTAAAGCACAAAACATAACAATATAATGGCTTCAATTATTTTTACTGACAATAAAAATGTTATCCAGGCTAAGAGGCTATATTGGTAAACTACCTTTAAAAAATAACTCCCTTTATAGCGATAGCAGGGCCCTATGAAATCTGTTTTATTTTTGATCAATTCCGTTTTATTTTTTTTCCAAAATTCCGTGATTTCCGTTATTTTTTCCCGTGAATTGGACAAAAGTTGCATTCAGAAGCCTGCACCAAACCTAAAATATAGAGAATAGTGCAGTACAGTTTGCACAATCATTGCCAGGTATGCTACATTTAGTTTCCATATGATCAAAGTAATTACAGGCAGTAAAGACAGGCAGAAGGCTATTTCACAAAATATGCATAGGTATTAGTCATGTTAATAACACATTATTTCTTCTAACAGAAGAATCTACCCAAAATCTAAAAACTAAAAGAGTAGACAAAGATTTCGTAAGATATGGAAGAAAAGTGGAACAACGACAAACAAATATATTTATAAAAACGTTATTTTACAAAGTTGTATCAAGAGCAATCGTGTGGACAACGCCATAACAGTCAGCAGCAGTCCCGCTAGTTCGACCTAGCTATCCCTGATTGAGAGAGCTGCCTGATTAGCGAGACCGTCAGAGAATTGCTTCAGGCGAAGTAACATAGTAGCCTATAGCCAGTGGCGGCTCCAGACAATTTTGATTGGGGGGCAATAGGGGGTCCTGGTTATTTCAAGGGGGGTCTCATGAAAACCAACAAAAAATACAGTGGAAACGGCTAATAACTGCATATTACTGCTACTTAACAACAGAAACAACACAGCATATCAACTACTTTGTTTTTAATTACTTAATCTATTGCAGTTTGCAAATAAATAATAATGGAAGCAATATACTGAACAACAATGAAGCTATTGAATTTATTCCAATAAAAATATATAATAAATAAACAGAGCATTCTTTTCAAGAACTAGCAGTTTTAGTAAGTTGATATGGAGGCCCTAGATGTGTGTAGTGATTTTGGAAGCAATAGACTCAACAACAGTGAAGCTATTGATTTTTT
>JACXGM010008021.1:0-29605 GCA_016801145.1 Umbra pygmaea
GCACTACTATGCTCTCTCTGCCCCAGTTTACTACTAGGCTATAATATAATTATGTGTGCACTACTATGCTCTCTCTGCCCCAGTTTACTACTAGGCTATAATATAATTATGTGTGCACTACTATGCTCTCTCTGCCCCAGTTTACTACTAGGCTATAATATAATTATGTGTGCACTACTATGCTCTCTCTGCCGCAGTTTACTACTAGGATAAAATATAATTATGTGTGCACTACTATGCTCTCTCTGCCCCAGTTTACTACTAGGATAAAATATAATTATGTGTGCACTACTATGCTCTTAGAGATATTAAAACAACAACACAAATGCAATTGGTCAGGATGTACCCTGTTTGTTTCAAATATAATGGTTAGGCTCAATGAGACTGAATATTGTACTATATTTTAAATTACCTTAATGTCAAATTAACACAGTGGCTTCATTGAGGCTATAGTTACGTAATCACGACCTCACTCTAATAATAAAAAAAATCCCAAGGTAGGCAGAATTACGAATAAACAATCCATTAAAATTTATTAGCCTAGTAAAATTTACATGGTCACCATTCTTAAGAATTATTTTTTCCTCTGATGCATATTGAATGCATGAAGTCCTCTTTTCTTTTTTGTAAAGTTTGACCATCTCCTGTCCTGTAACTTAGGCCTATCTATATCGAAAAATCTTGTGAAGATGATCATTTGGTCTTTCTTGGAATTTTCTACATAATATACTATATATTAAATAACATTATGTAATATGTATGCTATTTTGATATAAAACAAGTAGTTATTTCTGCTGGCAGCAAATCAATCACAAATGTTTTCTGTTGTCAGGGAATAATATCGAACATTCAATTTATAATGTATGAACCGGTGAAGCCTCTTCAGAGACATCATCTTTAATTGTCTGAAAGTGTATCCGTAGCTGCCAGGGATGCCGACAGGAATCCCCGGGCCACAACTCCACATTTAGGGCCCCCCGCTAAAAAAATATGACTGTGCGAAAACAAAATTTAGGCCCCCCTCAGGACTGGTCCCGGGACAAGAATCCAAGTTGTCCCCCCTGTCAGCGTCCCTTTTAGCTGCTATCGACGCGGCACTGTACCGGCATTGTATGTGAAAAGGGTATTAGACTTTACCAAGTTTTAACTGATGGTAAAACAATGGTTCCTACATGGCCATATTTCTGTGTTAAGTGTCATCAACATGCTAACACTGTGTAGCTGCGGCAACAACTCATGTCAAACAGGAGGGGAAATAGGTGAACATTTTATACATAATACTTCAAAATGGAAGCAAAGATGTAATTAAAGAAATTTTATGTGTTGTTAACTGATGGCTGATGAGGGGAGTACAGAAAATACATCCATAACTTCAGACCAGGCCCATAAAACTGTCAAAGAGAATCAGAGTAACAGAGTGGTGGCTGGGCTTCCAGAAAACTCTTGCTCAGGCCCAAAAACGCTAATGCATCGCAGAACTGGGCCACTTCCTCCAAGTACTACCGGTACATAAACAACCACAAAACAACTAGGTGGATTTACCTACAGCAAGATGCAGCAGCTCTGTGAAAAATATCTTGCTGAGTCTCCAGCAGTCTGACCAGTTTGTTTTCCTACTAGCATCTCATCACAGTGTGTGTGTGTGTGTGTGTGTGTGTGTGTGTGTGTGTGTGTGTGTGTGTGTGTGTGTGTGTGTGTGTGTGTGTGTGTGTGTGTGTTACGCTACAAAGACGGCAGTGTTGCTGGAAGGCCCCTGAGCAGTTGTCATGGGGGGTGTTTCCACCTTCAGCCGTAAAGAACAGGAAGCTATTAAAGCAGGCACATAGTTAGTGACTGTCATTACGGAAGGAAGGAAGGCAGGCTGGCTAGTGGCTCTGACTGAAACCCTCATTAGCGGTGAGTGAGAGGAGAGTGGACAGCAGAACAGGCTCTGTGAGCTGGACTGGAGCAGCTTTCACAGGGGCCAGACAAACTACCCCATGGCAGGGCCACACGGCCCTCAACAACGTATGTTTGACTAGGTATTATAGTACATGTTTGGGAATAATACAAGGTCCGGAGAAGTTGCATGAGTAATTGTTATTGGATTACCGAATAATGAACACATTATCAATAAACTAAACTGACTGTAATATCTCCTCATAACCCTACCATGTACTGTTGAGACATCCTATTTTGAAATACTACAAATCCAGTGAAATGCAGTTTCTCAAAAGACTACACAACAATTCTGCTGTAGTCCAAAAACATGACTCCCTATTCAAGAGCTTGTTGTTCAGTTTACATGCTGACGTAAATCGACTACCTCTGGAACTGTTCCGACACATGGAAAGGCTGGAGGTCCCTGAAGAGACGTTTAATAACCACTGGACTAGACTAGGTTGGCATGACAACAGCCTGTACCAAATGAACATTTTCTGTTCCCAAACCACAGAGCATTAATCGAATCCAGGACCCCGTTTAACTATGTGGCTTTCACATGCAAATCTAACAAAATACTATTTTAGGATCATGAGACTACAAGTTTCCATCTGCACGAAGCGTATGATTAAAAACCATCTTTCTTTGTAATCACATTCTCAAATAAAAGTTTTTAAAAGACATTTGATAAAAACAATAGTTCACTAAAATGATACACACCCAAATATAACATATGTAGAACTAACAATTTAGCTAAAGTGATTTTATCTGCAACAAAGTATGTTTTTTTGATGATGTATCTTTCTACAACGATTTGATGATCCTCCATCAAGCACATCAACTTACATACAATCATTATCTAACAGCATCGTACAATTGGAAACTTATATCCAAGTGCAGATCAGTTTCTGTAGATAACATCTACAGGTTTTGAATATTGAATATTGTCCTATTATATTTATTATCTGAAATGTGAAGGATCGCCTACAGTACATAACTTGAAATTAATAATAAAATAAATAAAAAAGTCTGAATAGCCATCAAAACAAGAATAGCCACATAACAGCAGCCCTCTCAACAGTATTTCAGAGCTTAGCCGCAGTAACTATTAAGCAACCTATCGTTTGCAATGTTTTCCTTTATAAAATATATGTCAGTCATGTCTGTGCGCTCCGGCAGGTGGTCACAGAGGCTGTGCGCTCCGGCAGGTGGTTATAAAGGCTGTGCACTCTGGCAGGTGGTTATAAAGGCTGTGCGCTCCGGCAGGTGGTTATAAAGGCTGTGCTTGCATATCCTAACACACCTCTACTGCCTTCTCAGAGCAGCTTGGGTCAATCCTCAAGATAACCTTTCCAAAATTAATTATCTGTTAGGATGCACTAATCACGTGCCTGTTTAAACTAGAGTATCTGACCCTCTCACTGTCCCTGCATTGCTGCTGATGCAAGACTAAATGAAAAGCTTAATGAATCCTGACCAGTAGTAGCATACTATTATAACTTCTGTTGTAAAGAACAAATGTTTTTATTTGGAGAAACACAGGTTTAGGTTAAAGAAAATGCTCGTTCAGGTCTTGTTATGTCATACAACTAATAATAATAATAATTAATATTATTAATAATAATTCAACTTATATAGCGCTTTTCAAAAAAGCCAAAGGACTTAAACTACAATTCTTTGAAGGCAACTGGTATTAACGCACCCAAATACAGTATAAAATTAGGCAGAATCAGCTGTGTCAGCAGGGGGCGATGTCACATTACACGATACAGTATATGGCTCTGACACAATAATCTATTGTATAGAATCCAAAGGGGATTCTCTGTCCTCGTGATTTTAAATATAGGTTTAGAGCTAAAGCACTTTCAATACAGAGGAACAAATAATGTTATAATGCGTAGGGACAGCATCCCAAATGCTATCCTATCCCCTATAGAGTGCACTCTGTCTGTTACACATCCTAGTGATAAGAAGCACACAGGCTGCCATTTGAGACGTTGAATTAGCCTAACAACCATACACTTGATACCTCCATGTGCCATGCTGCTCTACTAACACCGGGATAAACAAAGGGCTTAATGTTTACAAGATACCTGTTTTCTGCTTTAATGGAGCAAGTTTAGGGTTAAAAATCTAACTTAAAACATTTTATCCATTCAATTAGACACAATTATATTAGACTGTATTTTATGAAGAACATATTCTACAACACCATCAAACCAAAAAGGAAGTGCACGCCACACATTGAGTGTGTGCGCGTTGGCGTTTGTTGAACTGCATTCGATACAGCTCACGTGAACAGGAAACAGCCAATGACAGAAGGAGCTGCTTTGATCTGGTCTGACGTGATCCCAGACATACGACCAGATCTCCTCAGGTCCACCTCCCAGGCCCCGCGCTGCACAGAGCCTGGATTTAATCTGCTTTCTTTTTACCCTGCTCCATGTGGAACGGTGCAGTCTGCAGGCCTGAAATCCTCACAACATGACACTTCATACCAGGAGCTGTACCACACTGATTTTACAAAACGTTTTTAACATGTGTAAAGCCAAATACGTTTCAGTCAGAACTAGAGTACTGATTCATCGGTTCCTTACACACACTTGCACACACTGCCCTTCCCTTTGTGGATTACTGTTACCTAGATTGACTCTGAAAACAAATTAAATCAGGAATAAAGTCGTAACTTTAACACACATAAAAACTCCCACAGATCTCTTGTAACTTTTCCCTCTCTCTCTCAGACACACATATCCACAACATACAAGCACACACCCAGAGCATGGAGTCTCTTCCTGTAATGACTGACAAAGTTAAGGAACACATTTGGAGGGATTTTGGACCATTCCTCCATGCAGATCCTTTCAAGATCCTTCACATTCTTGGGTTTGCTCTTATCAACTGCCCTCTTCAACTCAGCCCACAGGTTTATGATTGGATTGAGGTCCGGCGACTGAGATGGCCAAGGGAGAACTTAGATTTTGTTGTAATGGAACCATTTGTGTGTGGATCTTGGGGTATGTTTAGGGTCATTGTCTTGTTAGAAAGTCTACCTACAGCCAAGTCCCAGCCTTCTGGCAGAGGCAACCAGATTGTCAGCCAAAATTGCCTAATACTTGGTGGAATTCATTATGCCAATCTTGACAGGTGCCCAGAATGTCGGGAATTAAAACAGCACCAAAACATCACTGACCCAACACCATATTTCACTGTGGGTATGAGGTGACTCTCCTTGTATGCATCTCTGTTTCGACACCAAACATGCCGATGCTGTATCTGACCAAACTGTTCATTTTGGGTCTCATCTGGCCAGAGCACCTTCTTCCAGTCATAATTTAAATGACATTTGGCAAACTCAAAGCTCTTGCATCTGAGGCTTGGGGTCAGAAAGTGCTTTCTTCTGGCAACCCTCCCAAAGAGGCCGTGGTTGTAAAGGTGGCATCTGAAGGTGCTTTTTGAAACCTGGTGACACCAAGGCCTGGAATTCTTTTACAGTGATTCTTGGGGATTTTGTTGCTTCTCTCAACATCCTCCTCCCTATCCTGGTGGGCATAATGCATATTTTCTCTACCCATGAGAAGTTAAACTGTTCCATATCTTATAGAATTTTTTAATAATTGCCCTGACAGTCCTCAGTGTTATATTCAATCTCAATATAGTTCCTTAAAACTTAGATTAACTTAAATAAGTGGAATTTCATTCCTGGTTTAATTTTGATAGTTCTTTACAACAATCTCAAGGGTGACATTGTGAAACCTTAATTTGGAGGACATTTATTTTTTATTTGATTAATTATTTTTTTTAATTTTTTTTATTGGTTGGTTACATTGACACACTAATGAGATCAGTATTTCTCATTAAGGTATTTTCTCTAGAATTGTATTGTTTATATTTTCTACAGTATTGTTTGTGCATTGCAAGTCAGTGGTGCCAGTAATTTTGGAGCCCACTGAATATATTAAACTGTGGTAGTACTCCAGATCTAATAAATATATATGGTATAAGGTTATACCAATCAGGCTAGCAGGTCAGGGTAACACAGTATGTGCTCCTTGAAGCAAGGAAAGTGCTTAAAATGACAGAATGTCTGGGTTGCCTGCTGACCCTTGTCAAGGCCACGTTCTGATAAGAAGTAGGTGCTAGAAGGGACTTAAAAGCTCAAAAGAACCAAAAATGTCTTATCTATGTTGTGATGCTCAGTTCCCAAAAGTCTATAAAAGCCAACTGATGTTGTTGATCGGGGCATTCTCTACACAATCTGTTACAGACCTGTGGCGAAACCCGTCCCGCAACAAGGGGTGCATATTAAACAGAAAACAGCCAACTGCTACCTGACTAAAATACTTTCTTAACCAAGACGTTTTTCCAGCAAAATAATTGTTTTCTACAATTAGGTCACTAATTGGTTAAGATCTCCCCTCACCTGGCAGTCTAGGTCTTAATTGGCACTAATTGAAGAGAAAGACCAAAAACGAGCACACAATACTAGACCCTCTGGGGAACTGGTTTGACATCTGTACCCTTGAGGAACACCCACATTCAGAAATAGCCTGATCACAACCTGTTTATGCTCTTGCTAACTTTATGGCTACGGAACAATGTTTAGCATGTCAATGAGTGACCCGATAGCCAATCAGACCGACAGTCAGGCTAGATGGGAGGGGCTAAACTATGGCAGATATGGAATATTGTCTTTAATGTTGATATGCTGACAAATAACCCTGTGCTCCTTTATGGTTGTCCACTGTTAAAGAAATGCAGGCAGGGCATTAGTAGATTAAATGCATCTTTACAGAAGCAGAGGACCGACTCACCTTAAAGATACCAACCCAATCCTTCTGGTGAGGCTTGATGAACTGGGTCAGAGTGTAGTGGCACTCCAGGGCCGCGTGGGGCAGGTAACTCTTCCCCACATTCTGGAAGATGACGTGGGCGAAGTTTGATGTGTCCATGGTGTTGCCTCCCGATGTCTCGTCCAGGATCAGAGCCATTGCTTTATCAGAACAGGCTGTAAAGGCAGAGTTTCTGTCATTATCCACATACTATGGCCTGGCTCATGGTTGGGTTAAAAGCAAAGGTGAAAATCTGACTTTTTATACAGTGAGAGGGGGTAAGTATAGAGAATACAGGTCTGGATCAAACGGTTGGGCTCCAGAAATAATTTAAAAAAAATAATAGCACAGATTGTACATCCAGCCTAGAGGCCTGTTACAGTACAGATCTGTACATCCAGCCTAGAGGGCTGTTACAGTACAGATCTGTACATCCAGCCTAGAGAGCAGTTGTGTAGGTCAAGCGGGTCCTACAGTATGATTAACACATTGGAAAGAACACGGATGAATCGCGGAATCCAGACATTAATTCAACAAAATAAAAATATTAAAAATCCTAATCTTAAAATTCCAATATATTCACATTAAGTTATAATTACCACCGCATTTCGCCTATTCTGAAAGTAATGTGAATTTGTAAGCGCAGTGTCCATCGAATGCGGTGTGTGTGTGTGTGTGTGTCTTCCAGCACGCGCCTCTCTATTGCGAAGTGCTTGTAACATCACTACTTCCTTCCCTTCTACACTACATTCCCTAAAAAGAGACAACACTGTTCCTTGGGAGTTCGTGCGTAACTTTAGGCTACTTCAGTGAAAAATTTAATAGCAAACTTCCACGGATGAAGTGAAATTTGTGCAAAAAAATATGAAATTGTTTATGCAGTGAACGTTTGTCTACTGAACATAGCCAGCATGCGCCTTTAACATATCGCTCCTATATAACGCACGTCATAAAAGTATGTAGTCCATTCTAAATTGTCCAAAAACACATCGTTCATTTTTCTCCGTTTCACTCACTTATCCAAATGCTTATGAAAATGATTAGGCTACTATTTAAAATGGAAACAATGACGAATATCAATAATTTGTCTATGTATATAAATCGCTTGAAGTAATTACCGTAGTCTCGCTCATTGAATTGGCCAAAAATAGAACAGATTTTACAGGGCCCTATTGGCTTACCTACATAAGACAAAATAACCTGTATGTTAAAAAAATGTGTTCACCCAATGTCGTTAGAAGTAACAAAAATAATTGCCATTTATTACAGTTTTCCAAACTTTTATTTGACTTTAGTTTCACATAGCTAGTTAAAACAGCATCATGGATATTTTTTTTGTCTTAAATGCGAGTAAATTAATACAAGTAATCTAATATTTGTGGGAAAACCACCTTATCTTGGTTATTTTGGGGATTTTAACATGTTTTTATAAAACACAGGTATGTGGTGATAATACTGTCAATATTGAGAAAATTAATGTTGTACCTATTATTATTATTATGGTGACAGTTAGAATGTATGTATTATGTTAATACCCCTACATGATAGGAAAACGGTATATTTGCACCTATTTTCATGACATTTGGGTCACGATGGTTTGTAATTTTGAAAATGTGGGTCGCCGGAAAAAAAGTTTGAAAAACACTGTGCTACAGTACAGATCTGTACATCCAGCCTAGAGGGCCTGTTACAATACAGATCTGTACATCCAGCCTAGGGGCCTGTTACAATACAGATCTGTACATCCAGCCTAGGGGCCTGTTACAATACAGATCTGTACATCCAGCCCAGGCTTATTAGTCAGTCAGAAAGACATCCTCCTGCAGCCACAGTCTTCGTCATTCTTCTTGTGGCTGTTGTTGCTTTGGGTAGCATGACTACTGCTGTTGCCATGCTTCCATGACGATGACTTACTCATCCTCCCTGACCAGAGTTTATAAGGGTTGGTCTGTTGTGTTACAGATCCTTGCTTAAATACACAAGACAATCCCTCAACTGAAAGTAAACGAAACGTAACACCATTAGCTTGTTGAGCTCCTACAAGCTTCAGAGCTGCTGCTTTCTGTTCAACCTGATAATTAATTGCACCCTGGTGCTTCAGGTCTACATCTGAGTAGATTAACACATTGAAAAACCACAGTACAACATGTTTTGAGTTGCAGAATGGAGGGGTCTAGATGTGGGGGTTCTTTAAGCACTCTCAGAACAACAAGCAGTAGTTATTAAATGGGTAAATCACATCAGGAGTTGTTTTGGTCAGAACCATTGTTTTTCTTTTTTATTGCCTTATAATACTCCATTGTGCACCAAGCAAACGAGAACAGTTCAGCCATTGGATGAATCTGTAGCCTACGGATGCTGCAATTTTCAACAAATATATTTTCTTGAGATATACTTTCCTAGCAGATGTATCTTTGGCATTTATGAGAAGGATTTGAAGAAAAAAACAATTCAAGCCACAAGATGCAGTTGCCTATATAAGACATTGAGGGATCCAACAGTATAATTCTGGCATTTGGGCTGCATATTTCCTTGTGGTTAGAGTTGGACTAGCAAATTTTTTCACCTTTATTTAACCAGACAATCTGATTGAGATCACCATATTTGGAATCGTGACCTCGCCAAGACGCAATGTCAACATGGGCCACGTCTAAAGAAAATTAGATACTCAAAGCTTACATTAATTAATAGATCAGCCTTAGTAGACAGCCATTCTTTGACTAATAAATTTTAAACAAACATCATGCTTATTAAAAGAAAAAATCCTTTAGGATTTTCTATCATGGTTGGGAAAATAAACATGTAAATAACAACACACTCCACGAACTGCATTGGTAGATTAAGTCTACTATAGCTGCACTCTGACTAAAAGATTATGTAAACAAAATATCACGATTATTTAGATGACCAGTTCCCTTGTCAAAAATCGCTTTGGACTTTCTGTAGTAGTAAGGAACCATCCAGTTTGAATCTAACTGGAGTTCTTGTGGGATTTCTTTCTTTTAAAATCATTGTGGAACCAATCAAATAGGACTTTCGGGGCGCATTTCTTCATATATCTGAAACAATCCTAAGATGTCTACTGTACTATATATAAAAGGAAATAAGAATCAGATAGGACGGTCTTAAAGTACTTCTTTACAACTGTATGAATAAAGTCTAGTTTGTGTCATTCCAAAACATGCTACTGTAAATTGTTGGGAACGATTGTAGAAAACACGCGCTATTGTAGTGACATGAACAGCCATATTCATTTGATTATTCTAGTTATATAGTGGACTTAACTAGCCAACATTTAAAAAGCTAGGCAGTGACATGACAAGTCAGCGAATTTAAAGCAGTAACACTTTTTTTTTTTTTAATTAAAAGTTAAACTAAACGTCCATTTTAGTCACAGCTATTCAAAGCGACATAGCTAGTCACTTACCACGGATAAAATCTGTTACAGCTATATAGCTACAGTACTATCTACTGTAATGTTAGAGTTGCTAGTTAACTGAAGACATCTTTAACTTATCCTGATAACATTTTGCTAACTCACTGGGCTAGCTGGTTAGCTTAGCGTTTTTAGGAGATCAGGTTATACATGAAAAGCGAATATATTTATCAACATTGGTCATTTTTCAACGACAATGATAGATATTAGATGTTAACATACCCATTTGCCATGATGAATAGTAGAGTAAAACCAGAGATATTCGTCAAAACTTTTATTGACGCAGTTCCTTGGAGTTCAGTGCATTCCCCTCTTCTCTTCCTGGAACAAAACAACAACATTACGTCATTTCCGAGACGAAATGTTCATGTGGGATTTCCGTAGACGCTGTTACATTATAACAATATTATTACGTCCTAGGGAAATTGACAATGAAATATATAATACATAGATATTTGACGAACACAATGTTCTGTATTATTTTTAATTATGAAAGACAACTGATTGTAATAAGTGTAGCCATTTGTTCGCAGTTTATATGGCATTTATAATTTAATGAGTGTAAATTATTTACTGGTAAAGGTGTAATATTACTGTGTTCTGTTGATAATGCCTTTTAACTGGCTGGGCAGTTTCTTAATATGCTAAATTTGCTAATTAAACCCACTGTGTCAAAGGTCTATAAACAAGGCAATATACTTTATTTTAGCCTATCATCCATGATTGTGGCAATATAATGTAAAACCAGTGATGTTGCAGTCACATTATTGAATGTAGATAAATGTAATTCGCTCTGGAATTAAGCATTTGCTCATTGCTAAATGTGATGTAAGAATCTTACAAAATGATAGACAAATCAAGGACCTTTAACAAGGGTAAATGATAATCTGCATTTGCTCTTGTTATTCATTGGATGCAGTCTTAGGGAAATCACTCTGCGATTCGTCAGAATACTTGTCGTTAAAAAGACCGAAAATGATGTCACGCTGAATCTGTGGCCAGAAAGCAAAGAAGCATGGCCGCTGTTTTAAGGAGGTCTCGGAAGCTATGGGGAAGGTGTCTCAAACATGTTGACTATACATTGGGTAAGATTTTTTAAATAACATCTGCTGTCATTGCTAGACCTGTTTTGGGTTCTTTGCCAGTATGACAGGAATGGCAACGCGCATATCAATTAACATGGAACTAAAGTTGATTAGCATTTGCACGCTAAATTCTGCTAAATCTAGCTAAGGACGGAACAGGGCTATTTACGAAGTTCGCTAAACTAAAGTCATGGTTGAACAAGTCGTTTGTTGTTACATTACCAGCTGTTTGGTGAAATATACAAAGCAAATGCAACTAAAGTTACGAACACTTAGACGGCCTACTATGCATACAGTGCAAGTGTAACTCACTTGGTAAAAGCATGAAACTTACATTAGGGTTGTGGGTTGGACTACCATGGGGACCTGTTTGACATAGTATAGGCATGTATGCAATCATTAATGTAACTCACTCTGAATATAAATATCTGATAGTTGACTAAAACGTAAATGTAAAACATGGGTAATGGTGGACATTTAGCTCAAGCAACAAGCCTCAAGTGAAAAATGATCGCATCTCTTGGAGCAACGTAAATCAATGTTAGAATGAGCTGTTTTGAATTAGCTAGTTGTATTCGTATTATAGAATATGCTACAGATTTTGTTATTGTATACAGCTAACGTGTTTCATGCACTTGATAAAATAGCTCTTCATGATTTGGTAATGGTATATGATGATCTGGCCAAAGTCATAATGATTGCAAGACAGCAATTAGTTACACACAAAAAATAATAATCTAAGACCGTGAAAAACAATGGCCATATGTGCGAATATAAGTCATTGGTCAGCTACAATAATATATGCAGTGTATCAACCAGAATGGAGGTATGACCAGTGTGAGGTGTCTAATTGCCCCTTGGGGATGAATAAAGTGATTTGAATTTAATTTTAATTGAATTGACCATTCTGTGGAGCAGGGTGTGATTGAGGAGTAAGCGGAGGTACAGCAGTGACTTTGCCTCAGAGGGATTTGTAGGTAAGCAGGTACCAGTGAGTCTGGCATTGTGCATTATTTTAATTTTATCTTTATTTAACCAGGTTGGCCGATTTGAGAACAGATTTCCAGGTAAACAAGAAAAGTGCAATGCTGTAAGACAAAATAAAGATACACAAGTAAACAAGTACAAAATGCAGGATGCTCAGACTATACGGTTGGAAGTATATACACACTTTGTGCAAATGGAGATATTAATCTAATGAAGCCTGTTGTATGTTATTGAAGCTAAACTGAAGGGTTGTCAACATAGTTCAATGTGGGGCCGGATGTATACAAGATGGTGTTGGCTGACTTTGCGTGGAGGTAGTCACCAGCATCAAGGGCAACGTTATTGAATTAACTATACAGAAAATATGGTTTCCTGAGAATAGAACCCTGATGAATACCTAATGACACAAAGTGGTTTAGTAAATACATGTTGCACACAGAGAAGTTGTTTTCAAACCAGGCTAAGCAGTTCTCTGAAAGCCAAGGTCATTTGACCTATTAATAAGAACGTAGTGATTGACAGTCAAAGGTTTTTCCGAAGTGAGTAACAGCAGCCGCACAGTACTGCTTAGCTATGTTTTTTATGGCAGATCTGTGGTTTTAGAACCTTGATTAGTATTGAGGTACACAAATGACTTGCTTCTATAGCCATTCAATGGGGCTCAAAATGGTGAGTTACTAGGCAGTGCAGGGTGGAGATTCAAAGTTTGGGTCGAATCTGACATACACTTTAAATAGGGGAATGACCAGGGCCCGGTTCCCCAAAACAGCTTTCCTCTGGCGTGCATTGTAGAGAGGCCTGTTGCAATTTGTACATACAGTGCCCTCCTAGGGCTGTCACAATTAGGAAATTTTGCTGACGATTAATTGTCACACAAATAATTGCGATAAACAATTTAATCGTCTTTTCTTTTTTTCATTTTAGGCCAATATCCTTATCTACATGCACAGGCAATCCTCCTTTCGAAATGCTAAGTTGTTTTGTATTGAACAGCTGCAGTTATGACAAGGCTATATAATGCAAAATACTGTTAACATGTGCAATCAGGTTTGGTCATGCTTATATTTAGTAATAATAATAATAACCTTTTTTTATATAGCACCTTTCATGCAAGGAATGCAGCTCAAAGTGCTTTACATCAATAAAAGTCAAATAAAGTGGAAGGAATTTGCATCAATAAAAACATTTGCATCAGTAAAAGACAAAGAAATGTAAATAGTTAAATTCAAAGCATAAAAAGCATAGAGCACATTTGCAGGCAGTCAAATCGAAATATACTTAGTTAAATGCTATAGTGAAAAGATATGTTTTCAACAGCTTTTTGAATATATCAATCGATGGTGCTTCTTTGATATTTTTTGGTATTGTGTTCCATAGTTTTGGAGCATAGTTAAAAAAGGCAGCATCTCCAATTTTTCTGTTGGTGGAATTTTGTATCATTAGCAGGTTAGCTGTGGAAGATCTGAGTGCCCTTTGGGGAACATAGGATTTTAGAGAGTCTGTGAAATAGGCTGGTCCTGAGCCATTTAGTGTTTTATAAACAAGCAGGAGATCCTTAATCTATCCTGTGGGAGACTGGGAGCCAATGTAATGATTTCAGAACTGGAGTAATATTATCTCGCCTTTTGGTTCTTGTTAAGAGTCTCGCTGCTGAGTTTTGGATGAGTTGAATCTTATCTAAATACTTTTTTGGGAGGCCTGTAAGGAGGGCGTTGCAGTAGTCCAGTCTAGTTGTGACAAATGCGTGAATTAGTTTCTCTGCATCTTTCTGGGTTATGAATGGCCTTACTTTAGCAATATTTCTGAGGTGAAAGTAAGATGTATTGTACATCTTGTTAAGATGGGAGGTAAAACTTAGGTCAGAGTCTATGATGACACCTAGGCTCCTTATTTCAGGTTTGATCAAGGAAGTCAGGTTGCCAAGGTTCATGCTGATTTTCTCCCTTTTGACTTTGGGGCCAACTAGGAGGATTTCTGTTTTATCCTCATTTAATTTGAGGAAATTAACACTCATCCAGTTATTTATGGCAATTAGGCACCTAGACAGTGAGCTTATTGCATCTATGTCATCTGGCTCTACGGAAATGTATAGCTGTGTGTCATAGTAGGGCTGGGCAATATGTATATCGCGATACCATAAGGCACTATGCTTCAGACACATGTTGTTCATTACAATTTCTGGGTTTGCTAATAATTGTGGCACACATAGTATTGTTAGAAATAATTATTTGTTGATGACAATTTTATTTTCTTTGAACAAATGTACTGCATTTAAAGGTTGGATGGTTGCAATTTTTTCATTGTGACATTATGCATATTCACCAAAAGATGCAGTTTTATTAACCCGTTTTTGCTTATTTTACTTGGGGTGCCAATAATCATGGAGAGACCTGTCCTTGTCTGGTCGTGATTATTTAAGCAATTATGGCATTTATTACCTTTCTACAATCATGTTTCTATACAAATGAATTAACTTTATGGCAACGTTATACAGCAAATTAGCCTGGTTATTTGTGTGAATTTACTTATGAACTGTGCAAATATAGGAGACTCTGATCATTTCTAGTCATCCTAGTTTCACATAAATAATGACACCAAGGGAGTGTGTGTCTGTTTGGGTTAGTACTTGTAAAATTTTTAGCTTATCCGTTGCTGTCACACTGATCGGTGTAGCATTTAAGTGCATGGTTGTGGTTTCAGGTAACATTGAGGCTATGCTACAATCCCTAGTTCTTCAAAATCAATTCTACAATGGGTATGTCCGATTTAAGTGTTGTGTTTGGTTGAAAAGCATTGTAAGCATCACAAAAATTTTTAATTTAATGACTAAATATGTTTATTTAACTTTTCTGAAACATCATTACAGGATATTTATAATTAATCGCCAAGAAAATCACATGTGTTCTTTGTAGAATTTGTGTAGAATTTCAGGTTACGAACTCAGAAAAAAAATTCTGTCACCATTTTTTTCATACATCGTTCAATGAGTGCTGATTTTGCCACTTGAAGGAATTGCAATGAGGATGTGATGAATTTAGTTTCCAGTGTTTAATCAGTTGTACCCATTTAATTTAATTATTTGCATGCGTTTTAGACAGTGCTTGCGTTTAACAGATCACTGTATAGTGTAAGTAAACATTTTCTATACATAATTCTTTCTGATTTCTTTTTAAATATCAAGGCTATAGATTTTACAGAATTTGTAAGCTGGTCACTTAATTTACACAAATGGCACCTTTTAAAAACACTTTACCTATGTGAAAAGCATGGAGCCAAAATGAATTGGCCGGCTCGGTAACATGTTTGAATGAACCACGTGAGCGCCCTTCACTACCCAGCATCAGTTCTGGGAGTTGCTGAGCAGCTGCCAAGGCCAATTGGGAGGGAAGAAAAATGGGGGGAAGAAATCAAATTATAATAAATAAAAAAACAGGCATGACTTCACACTGCTTTACACCTATATAATCGTGTCAGGATGAGACATTTGTTCGATATTCGTAAAGTCTATTTTGAACCTTGGGGTGCATTTGGGTAATGTTAGAAAGGCTTTTGAGGAAAAAGCTTTTCTAGCATAAATAGTAGTTGAGTCACATAATATTAGATTTAAATAAATAAATCAATCACTGTAATAACTCTAATACACTTTTTATTTTAAAATGGTCCTGCATCAATTTATTGTCTGAATTTGCTTGCATGTAGAGCCAGATTATGAGCTAAATGTGTGATCACAGGCATTGCTAACACAGAGCTTCGTTGACTGTCCAATTCCCAAGCAAGTTTTGATTCAGGACAATTTTTTTTCAAGAAACAATGCCCTGCTTATTGACTTCGGCTGTATCAACTCAAGTATCATAAATCAAACGAATGACCTGAAGCTTTGTGAAAGGACAGTGCAGAGAGAATGAAAGAACAGCCAGCTTGAGTAGCAATGCAACATTTTTTTTGAACTATTTCTTTGTGAAAAGATGGCTATTGGCTATACAATTTTTTAAATTAAACAATAGATTATAATCAAAATTTATAAAGCACTGTTAAATATACTGTTGGTAACCCATGTGACAACTAATATACAGTATCTCACAAAAGTGAGTACACCCCTCACATTTTTGTAAATATTTGATTTTAACTTTTCATGAGACAACACTTAAGAAATGACACTCTACAAAAAGTAATGAGTGTACAGCTTGTATAACAGTGTAAATTTGCTGTCCTTTTAAAATAACTCAACACACAGCCATTTACACTGTTATACAAGCTGTACACTCACTACTTTACATTCTAGCAAAATGTCATTTCTTCAATGTTGTCAAATGAAAAGTTATAATCAAGTATTTACAAAAATGTGAGGGGTGTACTCACTTTTGCGAGATACTGTATATTAGTTAATGTCAGTGATCGATGAGTCTCTGAAATGTTCCAGTTTTTTAAATGTATTAAAAAAATCCTATTGTGTGTCTTTATCCCAGTCTCCAGCAGGTCCATGGCCTCGAAGACCCCGGTGGGCTTTGTTGGTCTGGGCAACATGGGAAACCCCATGGCCAAGAATCTTCTGAAACATGGATATCCTGTCATCGCCACTGACATCTTCCCAGAGTCTTGCAAAGAGCTGCAAGAACTGGGTGCTCAGGTGGGACAAGAAATGAGAAATCTCTTGGCTGTTGGCAGTGCACAGATTTTTGGCTTGTCATAACACTTTGCTAACAAAAGAAAATCAGCCTACAATAAGCACAAAATCCATGATGCTTGGTCTGTCGGTTTAGGCTGAAGTACTTTTTGAGAACTGCTGATTTTTTATTTTTTTTGGCCAATGGCATCCTCAATGTGAAGGAATTATCTTAACCTTAAAAATGCTAGATTTAGTTTAGTTTTAAACGGTTTGTTACCACGTGCTGTAACAAGTCCAATCCTATGTTGACAGATAGTGGATAACCCAGCTGAGGTTGCAGACAAGGCGGACCGCATTGTCACAATGCTGCCCTCGAGCCCAAACGTCATCGAGGTCTACACTGGACCCAATGGCATCCTCAAGTAAGATCACTTCCACCTTTTCATTCAATGATCGGTACGTGACAGAAAAAAAATAAAATGCTACACCAGCCGTTATGGATGAAGAATGGTACACATCAAATCTCCTGTGTTAATTTAACTCGGAAGGTGTTAAAATTGACACTGTGTTTATGTAGTTCTCAGAATCTAAATTAACTTTTGAGTGTTAAAATTTTAACTCATTAATAGTGTTAAATCTGACGCTCAGTGTTGTTTTTTTACATAAGTGTATTTTTAACACTAAATTGTTATTCCCTTTCACTAGGATTGTTCATTTTTTATTTGTATATTTCCCAGCATGACTTCTAATATAAATGTGACAAAGTTTTTAAAGCTGTTCTACCACAATGACAGTCCCTGTAAGATTTTTGTATTTATTTTATACAAATTACAAAACAGTTGTAATATTTTATCGCCCACAACCTGCATTCAATAAAACTGCAATGGTGAAGAACTTACAAACTGAAAAAGACTAGCAAAACTACATCAACAGGAACACTGATCTCAGTAATGGTTAAAATAAATAATACCACATACAGTTTGTATTAGATTTGAAAAGGAACAATATTAATATTGTTTAAAAATTACACAAAGTAATAAATTCATGAATTCACAAAGCAAAATATATGTTAAAACAAACAATTCTAAAAATGTGCAGCAAAGCATTCTGGGAAATTGATGATTTTTCCTAACACAGTTTTTTAACACCAACACTGGAGATCTATTGTGTTGATTTACCAGTTTTTAATTTAACACCTCAGTTAACAATGTATAGTTACCACTGGAAAATCAACACTAGACAATTTGCTGTGTTTGAAAATAATATTAACCACCAAAACCATGTTAATAGTCAACAAGTAGTGAGGATGGGTAACCGCATTGCTGACACAATAGACCTCAATATGGGGACCTCCAGGGGTGTGTGCGCTGTCCCCTCCTGTACACATACGACTGTGTGGTGACTTTGAAGTTTGCAGGTGACACGATGATAGTAGGCCTGATTGCCTGCAGTGAAGAGGTTAGAAATATGCAAGTATTAGTGCCCAACAACCATGACCATAAAGGACAAAGCTGTCCTGAAATGTCCCTGGGAGACACTACTGCCTCACAGGCTGATGTTTTAGTAATTTTGCCCATTACAGATTAGTCAAGGATGGCCATAGTTGTTTTCTTAAAGTGCCAGAGAGCAAGTAGTAGCCTACTGTACAACTTAGTATAGAGGAAAACAGTTGTACAGCTCAACCATTTATGGAAAATATAAATAAACTGATTGGTAGAAAAACAATACCAACAAACTGGTCATGTTTGGTGAGAGGGATGTGTTGAGTGGGGTTGATGTGCATTTGTTTGATGTTATTTCTATATTTGAATTGGGGGGGATATTGGCTGATAAACATATGGGCATAGTAAATTTCAGCTTGTGTGGTATTTGGCATAGTTATTAAAGTACTCATATTGTACTTCAGTATCGGCAAGTACCAAAAAACAACTACTTGGAACTCATCAGTTTGTTACAAATGTTAACAGCCCATCCCTAAATCTAGGTAATTGTATAATAATAATGAAAATGTTTTTTCTCCACCTAACAGTGTTACTCTGGTTCTCCAAACCTGTGTGCATGCCAATATGGATTTGACAAGAGATTGTTATTATGGTTTATATTGAAGTTAGTGTCTCTAAAGAATTGTTTTTACTTCATCTTGGAGCCAAGAGTCTTCTGAGTCAACTTATAAAGCTCTTCAATGTAAGGAGTACCACAAGGTAGCGTATTGGGACCCACTTTTTTATGTACATAATTTATCTTAACATGGCCCGTTCTAGCCATCTTTTATTATATGCTGATGATGCTACAATAACTGTTACTAATGAGAAGAAAGAAATAATAGAAAGAGAATTAAGTAGAGAGATTGCGGAAGTATCGAACAGTTTTTTTCAAAATAAGCTGTTTTTACATTTAGGGAAAACTGAAGCTATTATGGTTGGTTCTGCTGCTAAATTGAGAAAATGTTCCAGATTAGAAGTAAGGGTTGGAGATTTGACTATATCTTCTAAGCAAGAAGTGAAATATTTAGGATGTACTTTGGATAATGAATTAACAGGGGATAGCATGGCTGTTGTAGTTCATTCTAAAATATGCAATCGAATAAAGTTCTTAGCAAGACAGGCTGCTTATTTAGATAAACAAACCTTAAAAATGTTAGCTGGTGCATTAGTGCAGGCACATCGTGATTATGCGGCAACCTTCTGGTTTAGTGGCTCTACGAAACAAGTTCAAAACATAAATTACAGACTGCTCAGAACAAGTTGTGTATAGTTATTAGGCTTCATCCACGAATGCAATTGAATAATAATCATTTTAGGGAAATAGGGGTTTTAAAAGTGGACAAAAGGGTAATTTTTGCCACACGTTTCAAGGGGAAAACGACCCGTTGCAGCAGTCTTCTGATATGACTGACCCGGAGACTAATGGCACCAGTTCCGGCCTTGCACCTGCTATTATAGACCTCATCTGGTTACGCTGATGTTGTGACTATGCCACTCCTGGCAGACACACCAATGTTAGTTCTCCAGTTTGAGCCACACCTGTTGTGTATTTGTTTTTGTAAATTTAACAAATAATTAATTACATTAATCCCATTGGGGGCTTTGCCCCCCCCGACTAGTCAAATCCTAGAATGTCGTCTTTATACTTGTATGATTTTTATTAATATTTTTATGTTTTTATCATATCAAATTATTGCACTTGCTCCAAAGTGTGAGTATTTCACACCTGTTGAGAGCCCTATGATTTCTGCTTTGCGGAAAACAAGATTCGCAGAATCCAGACATTTACACGGATTTCAACAAAATGAAAAAATGTCAATATTGAAATATAGCCCTGTAACCACCGCATTTGTCCTAAAATAAAATTAAAGCAATTATCCGCTCTAAGAACTATTTGTCTGAGGCCAGCAGGTGCCTGTATTATAATGTTGAAACATTGGGATGCACCTATAAACAGCTTTAATTACTCCATTCTAAATTCCCCAGACAGATGATGCTCAGTTTTCACCATATTGCTAAATTCTCCCTATGTGTATGACTCGTGGATTTTAATTTAAATAGTTTTTTAATGTGATGTTACTTTGTCTACTTGTTATGTTTTTATATAGACTTCTGTTAAGCCATGAGCCTAGCCAGTGTCTTGCCTGTTAACTTAATTCTTGCTTCATAAACATAAAATAAACATTACAAATACCTATACACATTTCATAAAACAGCCTTTCAAAAACAAAAATGGAATTGCCCAAGCAATTAAGCAGATTTTATGATAGAGTAGACTTGATCCTGATTGATTCTAATTGATGAAGAGCAAACCAGCATGCCAGTAGCAAACATAGGTGAGCATTTGCCCACTGAAGTTGCTTACAATGCCAAACTCCATTCAGGTCAAGGCCATGGTGAGGACTGCAAGCAGTTTGACGTCTCAGATGTTCAGATGACTGGAAGCAGTCTGAGGTGGAAGTTCTGGACTGGTGTGGTTATAAGATGTCTGTGTTTGAGGCCAGTTGGACGTAATCCCAAATTCCCCAAAATTACGTTGGTGGTATCTGAAACATTGGAATTGATGTTTGATTATTTCTGCATACTCTTAAAATCAGTCATACCTTCGTTAGCCATAAAATTCCAAGTTTCAAAATGAGTGGTTTTGACGACTATCTGCCTGATGATAGAAATTACCCAATGGCATCTCTATGGCTTGTGCTTGCGCGTTTTGGTTCATGCTTAATTTCTACTTCTAACACCGTCTGTACGCAGGTTAAACGTACAATATGTCGTTTTTGGCCGCTAGAGGTCTCTCAATCAAAACGATAGCAAAAGATTTACTTGGATGACGTCGGGAAGTAGCGTGGGATCTTGGGTTTGTTGTCGTCGTCAATGACAACCTTCCAATCTAGCGTCTCCGGCAGAAATAGTTTTCACTGACAAAGTAATGTATGGTTAAAAATACTATAACTTTATTCATGTTACGTTTTGCGGTTCCCTGGAACTTAGAGCAACTACAGCAGTCAAAGGTTATATGATGCCATGGACGGAAGATGAAATGAAACGTCCCGTGTCTTCTAATTACATTACAAATTTCTCTGGGTTTGAAAGTTTGTGGAAACATTTAGGATAATGTAAGTACACAAAGAAATATTTAATATAGGTATAGTGATGTTGTTTTTTTATGCAAAGTATGTCTTTTGTTATTGTTTTGGAAAACTACATATTGTACCTTTTTTAAATGTGACGTGTTATAAATGTGCTTTTCCGTCTCTCTCAGAAATCATTGAATCTATTGTTTTGAACCATAGAGTGGGTATTTCACCTCTTCTACAGGAAGGTGAAGAAAGGCTCTCTCCTTATTGACTCCAGCACTATCGACCCAGCTGTCTCCAAGGAAGTGTCCGTGGCTGTGGAGAAGATGGGAGCTGTTTTTATGGATGCTCCTGTGTCAGGAGGTAAGGTCCTACCCAAATGGCATCCTCTTGCCCATTGGGTGCACTTGTCGTTTGGGCCCATATTGCATTTCTTCACAGTGCACTTAATGGTTATAGTGACATTTCAGGATAAGTTTCTAGCACATGTGTGTGTATCAGTGTTCCCTCTTAAGATGATCATGTGATCAATAATGATAAGATCATCAGAAAGAAATGAATTTCTTTCCAGGTGCACATTGCTGAACTGATTCACGCTTGCATTGCAACTTTAGAAAATAGCGACTTTTATGGCAGTGTTGTCTTTGAAAACCAGACTTGTGCAAATAATGAGCCTACATGTTGTATTATTCTTGTAGGCACTATGATAATGATGATGATGATGATAACAGTACGATTTTGTAAAGATGTTTCTGAAATAGAGTACAAACCAAGTACAATGAATTTTGCAGTCAGTCATTTAGCATCAAGCCCAATTCAGCCCCCACAACACTACAAATGATATACTAATGCACGGAATTTCACAGAATTCAAACCAATCATGATTTCTCACAACTTTAAGTTTCCACTCACAAGACTAGACATGTGCTCAGTGTTAAAAACCTTTTTTAAGGAACATTGCCCATAATGTGGATTATTTTAAAAGCCAACATCTGGAGTTTGAGCCGATGACCCTTTGACCCAAACACTCATTCTCAGATCCAGGCCAAAACCCTTGAACACTCGTTCTTTCTGATTCTTCTGAAAACATCTGTTTTTGAAAGTTCACCTCCAATTTGTCGATCACGTGGCAGTATTTAACTTCAACTACAAATGTTTCTACCTCAAACATATACTGTTCACCCAAGTTATATCATGTCTAGTCATGTCTGTTGCCACATTAGGTAGAGGGGGAAAAGACTCTACCCAGGGCAGCAGACCCATGGTGTGCCTAGGTTCTAGTTCAAGAGGCGTTCTCTGGATCATTTCCCTTCATGTCTGATATATGTTAATGCTGTATCCAGGCTTGCTACTTCTCATGTAGATGCTGTTGGTTTGTAAAGAGAAGTAGGAATACCTTTACCTTTTAGCCCCATGATGTTAACGTTATGGTAAGGGAGGACCAGTCTGGCCTTCAGAAATGTTCTCAGCTGTAAAGCTTTCACTAACATATGCTCTCTGGGTTTCACGTCCACACACACACACACACACACACACACACACACACGACAGACTGTTTGAACTCAGCCTTTCAACCCTGAGACCCACTTTCTTTGAGTTGATTTTAGCCTAATTTACGATCAGGGCTTAAAGATTAGTAGTGATTTATTTGTATCCTTCCTTTGGCAGCATACAAGGATTAAGGCTGTCCTGCTTCCCACATTGAACTTGGGTGGTTACAGGTCACAGACTGTGTGTGGTGACAGTAGGGTAGCATGCTACTGCCTTCATACTAGCTTCAACAACTGATCCGTGGTCAAACCTCAACTTATTGGTGGTGGACAAATGAATTTAAACAATTATACATTTTTGACAACTACTCCAAATATTTAAGGGAACAATTAGAATCACACATTAAGTTTTGATGCCCGAAACCTTTACTGTACATTGTGTCATTCGTAGAGATCAAAATGAAAACAACGGTCAATGGAAACCAACATTATCAACTCATTGAGGGCTGGATTCAAACTCACACCGAATGTAAACAATTGAAATCACAGAATGTTCCAACTTGTGTGAATTTCATACACTCAGGCTGCTTCTGTGCACTTGTGAATCTTCCCCAGTTGTATATCTCCTGCGCTCTCTGATATTTTGTGTTACAACCCTGTCAAAATTCACCAACCAATGGAATTCCAGGTGTAGTGTCGACCAATGAAATGATCCCTGCCCCGTCGAGTCAATGGTATCAATGCTTCATCATCCAGGAAATTCCTACACACTCTGGCCACATGAGGATGGGCATTGTACTGCACCAGGATGAACCCAGGGCCCTTTGCACCAGCGTAGGTTTAACGATGGGTCTGCGGATTTCATCCCGGTACCTAACAGCAGTCAGGGTACCGTTGCCTAGCACGTGGAGGTCTGTACGACCCTAGAAGGACATGTCTCCCTAGACCACCTAACCGGTCAGACTCAATGTTGCAGGCAGCGTAGCGTTCACCCCGGTATCTCCCCACCTTCTTTGAGTGTGAACCTGTTCTCATCTGTGAAGAGAACGGGGAGCCAATGGTATAGTGCTCCTCCTGTTCCTTCTTGCACAAAGGAGCAGATACTGGACCTGCTGCTAGGTTGATGCCCTTCGATAGCCCTGTCCAGGTCTCGGGGTATACCAGCCTGTCTCCTAGTATGTCCTCCATTAACCCACCACTACTTTTCCTCTCATTTTCCCACCAATATATTTTTTTCTTGCTTTGCATACCTGGATTTTGAACAAAAATGTTTTCATTATTACCCTGACTTCGTCTCCAGGCTGTTGCCTGTATGAGCCTGCAACACCATTCACTCAACGTTTGCTTTGAGGGGAGGGACTTATGTAAGAAAAAATAAGAATAATTACACTACATAGTGTGCCTCTAAATCCAACAGGGGAACGCTAAAATCTGCTGTACAACACCGTGGATGATGTATTAGGAGAGGTCATTAAAGTTTACTGATTCAGCCAATGGCTATTGCATTGCCCATTTTTGGCGGTAGACATTTGGATGGCTGCATTTGAAGCAAGGGTCCACCAGACGGTCCGCAAATTGGGCAGTGTCTGGGAAGATCCTTGTTTCCCAGGTTATTAACGCTCTTTCAAGGTATTAGGGGTCATGGTGAGAATGCAGTTTGTCTTGCTGTAAATTTGAAAACACATTTGATTTATATTTGCTTTCTCTGGAATGTTCGCTTTACAGTCTTTGTTTTCTGTTTGTTTTTCCGTAGTCATTACATTGTTGTTTATGTTGAAGGATGCTTGACCAGAATAGCTTTTTATTCTGTATACTCATTTCACTCCATTGCATAGGTCATTATTGTAGAGTCTCCACAGTGACAATGTGGTTGATCCTTCCTTAGTGTCCTTCACGTCAAGCGCTGTTGCTGTTTTGAATTGACCAGTGTCTTCAAGGTGACGTCTCTGAGCAGCTGCAGTTCAGATCTTTGATGTGTTCGGCTGGTTTTAATACATAATCCATATAATTATTAACCAGACCATGTTTAAAGATACAGCTGAAGACATGTTGTTACACATCTACCAATTAATAGGATATTCCTGAATCTGCGCTTACTTTTCAGTATTGACTGAAGGACCTTACAGATGTTGTATCTAAAGGGAACAAAACAGGTTGGCATTTTACTAATTCATTTCACACAGTGTGTCAATGTAACCTGTGCACTTAATTATTTATTTTGATTAAACTTTGTCATAACTTCTACAAATGTTGTCTTACTCACCTGGGTCTGTGGCGCCACCACTGCCTTATTGCATCAAATCCAAACAAGTTTTGAGAGTTGCAGATGGTAACGCCTACTATCTCAAAGTATTGAGTCGTTCTGTATTTTATTTTTTTCACACTGCTCGTCATTCCACAGTTTTGTTTGATGACGAGCTGATGAGCCTAATCAGATGTGCTTGTTCAGGGATGCAACAAAACTGTAGAATTTTTTTGTTGAACCTACAAGGTTTGGAGCCTGCTGGCTTTCTGTTCCAGAGGGCCTGGGACATTGGCAACGGCACTGGAAGGGATTGCCTTCTTAAGAACAGTGGAAGTTTCTGTTGCTCGTTTACGCATTTCAATGTGCTTGAGAATCATCTCTCCCATTCATATTATTGGTTAGCCCACCACAATCACATCCACATTCACGGTTAGCCCACCGCAATCACATCCACATTCATGGTTAGCCCACCGCATCCACGGTTAGCCCACCGCATCCACGGTTAGCCCACCGCATCCACGGTTAGCCCACCGCATCCACGGTTAGCCCACCGCATCCACGGTTAGCCCACCGCATTCACGGTTAGCCCACCGCATTCACGGTTAGCCCACCGCATTCACGGTTAGCCCACGTCATTCACATCCGCGTTCGCGGTGAGCCCACGTCATTCACATCCGCGTTCGCGGTGAGCCCACGTCATTCACATCGGCGTTCGCGGTGAGCCCACGGCATTCACATCGGCGTTCGCGGTGAGCCCACGGCATTCACATCGGCGTTCGCGGTGAGCCCACGGCATTCACATCGGCGTTCGCGGTGAGCCCACGGCATTCACATCGGCGTTCCCGGTGAGCCCACGGCATTCACATCGGCGTTCCCGGTGAGCCCACGGCATTCACATCGGCGTTCCCGGTGAGCCCACGGCATTCACATCGGCGTTCCCGGTGAGCCCACGGCATTCGCAGCCACAACTCAATGACTCAAAGCAGATCTCCACAAACCAATAGGTGATGTCACACATGCTCTGTCCATTAATATATACAGTATGGTTTTTACTGAACACAGAAAAATTACAGGGGAAATGTAATTCAATTTCCGAAAATACACATTATTATTTTGTCCATAATATGCATTTGTTGCTAGTTAGATATTGTGAAATGTCGATTCTACTATTGTATTTCTTAAGTTGTTTTTTAAGCCCTGGATCCAATATGATAGTTCCTAATGTTTACTAGTTCTAAAATAGTTTAGTATTTTTTTGTATTGTTCTAAAAGGTTATAGTGCAAGTTTAACAATGTTTTACCTTTGAGTCTGTAAAGTGCCTTGCTCAATGGCATTTTAGCAGATTTACTTTCCTGACATGGGAATTCTACCACCAGCTGACTGATCTCAGTTGACTTGGATTAAATGTTTTTTCTACCTTGTTTTCGATTTTCTATTTATTTTCCATGTGCAAAATATTGTCAAATAATGTCCTTCAATCATTTGAATAATAAGCAGTAGTCAACAAATGTACAAGTTTGTTAAAATGATTGAAGGACATTAATCTCAGTTGTGAGTGCCATTTTTTTGCCTTGCATTGTATACATATTCCAGAACTAGGACACCTGAAAAAACAGGTCTAATAACTATTACATCTTACCTGGTTGAATCAGGTGAGCAAGTTCAGGGCTGCAACAAAATAGACATGAATGTCCCTAGAGGGTTTGAGAACTGTGTGTATGGTACATTTTATGTGTGTGTTTGTATGCGCATGTGTGTGAGGCTTTTTATTCTCCAGTGTTCATCTCTGAAGTGTGTGTCAGGTGTTGTCCAGTTCTGGATGTGCTTGTCACTCTTTCTTCACAGGTGTGGGGGCTGCCACAACGGGGAAGCTGACTTTCATGGTAGGAGGGGTGGAGGAGGAGTTCACTGCCGCCCAGGAGTTGCTGACCTGCATGGGAGCCAACGTGGTGTACTGTGGGGCCGTGGGCACCGGACAGGTAGGCCCGTTTCCCAGATTGCATTCTGTTCACTTTAATGTGCACTAGGGCTGGGCGATAGGTCGATTACATGGACTCTCGATTATGGATGTCAGCCATCATAGATGGCAACCACGTAACAATGTCAAAAACTATGTTTTGTTCAAATTGAACATGACTCTTGCTGTCTTATTTGGTGGCGCAAAAATGTGCAGTCCAGTGAGCTGGCTAAAATGACAACAGCCTCATCTGGTGTTTCCCTATTTGCTATAGGCCATAGCCTTAAAAATATATGGTAGGCTAGTGAAATAATGCAAGAGGAAAAGTTTAATTGTAGAATAAGCAGAGTGCACCACAAACTCTGTCATCTTATGTAACATACTTTTTACGATTAGAAAATATTCACAATGTATTTCTGTGCAATAGGGTTTCATTTCAGAAAGTATTTTTTGCAAATAAGGTATAGCTTAATATTTGGAAAGGGATAGAGAGAGAAAATCGCAAAACAAGATTGCTAGATAGACGAATGTCACGGATTCATGTCGGATTTTGTCAGAGGACATGTTGGGGGTTTTGTCACAAACAACTTTAATAATGAGCTATACAGCAAAATGTATAGTAGCGTACAGCATACTACCTTTATAACAAAAAAAGCTGTGTTCGCGTATCGAAGTAACATGTCAATCTGATTTGTCTCTAATTATTTTACGTTCGAAAACATGTATTTATCATTTTCTACAATTGATTATGTTTAGATGTAGCCTACTGGATCACCTTCATTCTTTGGACTAAAGATGAAGAACTGTCATGTCAAATAGCAGCTGAGGAAGATGGTTTTTGTTCGCCATAACCATGGTGATTCTGTTGGGGCCCTAGGCAAAAATTCCCAGGGGGCCCCTCAAAACCAGCCTTCATCTCCATAACATCTGCCCACAACGTCCTTTCAAATGTATTTTTTCCCCCTCATTTCTGAATTATCAAAACGCAGTTCAAGATGGTGACTGAAAGCAGGCTATATTAACTCAAAAAAAGAGGCCAGGATAATTTGTAGATTTACGAAATAATTTAGAAGGCTACTACAGTATTATGTCCCTATTTGTTTTAATAAAGTAAGCCTAATAAGCATGTTTCTTGTTTAATAGTAGTTTAGCAACGAAATCATGCTGTCAAATACGGCGTTTTATTATTTATTATTATATTTACTATAACAATTCTCACTAACCCGCTCCATTGGAAAGCAACACGTTGGATAATATTACTTCGATGACAGCTGTATTTTCCTGATTTTTAACTTTAGTTTTTGCATCTAGCTTCACAAGTTTGTATTTTTGTGCACTTTTGCGCTGGCTCCTGAAGTATGAACCATGAATTAAAATCCTCCTGGGTTCTTCACCTGCCAACTGCATTCTTACAGCCATATCTGACAACTGCATTCGTTCGCAGCTATTTAATTAAGTCAATGTGCATTAATTGGGTGCATCTCCGTTATTCTTACCAATTCAACTCATAGCGCATAAAATAAATGCCAATTTCATGGTTAAAAACATACTATTACATCTATCAGCAATTGGACGTCTCTATTCCAGTATGCAAGTCAGACATCGCTCAGCCCTGAAATGCAGTACTTTCAACCAGGCTCCTGCTAGAAGGGTGTGATTTAGGCCAAGGAACTGTTTCTTACAGGCAGCCAAAATCTGCAACAACATGCTACTGGCTATTGGAATGATCGGGACTTCAGAGACCATGAACCTCGGCATCAGGTACGGTATTGGCAAAAATATCTGCTTCATTGTATTCTTGTGGAACTAAACCTTACAGATTGTACCGGTCGATAGTCAAGCTCTTAAAGGAAGTGAGTAGGAAATTTTAACATTGTTCCAACTGGTGTCCTTTCATTTTGGGTCTAAATGAAGCGTCCATTTGAGATATACCACAAGATCTCAAACGTATGGTTAAAAGAGTTTCAAAAATGCTTGTGATTTCCTGTATATGTGTTTGACCCCTGACAGGCTAGGTCTTGACCCAAAGCTGCTGGCTAAGATCCTGAACATGAGTTCAGGACGCTGTTGGTCCAGTGACACCTACAACCCTGTACCAGGAGTCATGGAGGGAGTCCCCTCTGGAAACAACTACCAGGGAGGCTTTGGGACACAACTCATGGCCAAGGTGGATCTCTCCATTGTTCTTTCTGTCATTGTGTGTCTGTCTCTTGCTCACAGAAGAGACGGGGAGGGGGGTCTTTGTAGGTTTTATCAGGAAAATATTACTTTGTGTAGTTCCCTGTAAGGTGTCTGGTAGTTCCCTGTAAGGTGTCTGGTAGTTCCCTGTAAGGTGTCTGGTAGTTCCCTGTAAGGTGTCTGGTAGTTCCCTGTAAGGTGTCTGGTAGTTCCCTGTAAGGTGTCTGGTAGTTCCCTGGTAAGGTGTCTGGTAGTTCCCTGGTAAGGTGTCTGGTAGTTCCCTGGTAAGGTGTCTGGTAGTTCCCTG
>JACXGM010008022.1:8767-29762 GCA_016801145.1 Umbra pygmaea
CTGGATTAGCTATCTGTAGAACATGCTGCCTTGTTGAAGCTGGATATCAAACTCCATTTGTTGTAAATGTTCTTCGGTGTACTCGGGCACAAACATGTTGGTTGGATGTCACTCAGAATGTAAAAGCAAGTTGTAAAATTCCTCATCTGCAAATCCTAGGTTAGTAGCAATTGTGTTACCAGCGACTGTGGTTACGAACACAGAATCTAGAGGACCTGCCGGGTGGGCGTGGCTTGGAACAAGGAAGTCAGCGTTGTAGTTCTCTACATACTGAAAAAATCATACCACCTCGTCTGTTTAGCATTAAAACGGCTGATCGAAACGTCCCAGAAAGACAAGCTATAGCTTAAAAAATCAAGGACAACCGAGGCTTTAAGAGAGTAGGTTTGAAAGCCAGATCAGTCTAACAGGGATGCTTATTTTCGCGACCGAATACACGCCTGTATTCATTTTTCCTATCTCCAAGGTCCATTGGATTTCCACCGTGACGTCAGTGTGTGAAAATTCCCCGCAAAATTTCAAATCTTGCTCTTACACTAGCCAGGCATGGATTAACCCATTCACTCCTAAAACGCCTACTAAAAACACCTATAAAAAGCTAAGTAATTCTAGGATGAATATCCTTATCTCCTGAAGATTTTCAGAAAAAATACTAACATGTCAAATTCTACCAAAACCTAAGCGTCTGTAGCACATAGAAACATGACATGAAATTCATTTTAAAGGTAAGAATCACAGGTTTTATTATGCTATTTATTCATTATGCCAGTATTGTATTACTATGTATTATGCTAGTTATTCATTATGCCAGTATTGTATTTATATATTAACATTATTGCATTTATTATTATAAATAATCAACAATCATCACCATAATTATATTAATATTTATTATGCTGTTTATTCATTATGTTCGGTGTACTGATTCTTTTCTGTCACCAACATGTCCCATAGCTCATTGGTAAAATTTGGGTGGTTACGTCGCCTTTAAAAAACTCTACAAGAAACATCTCATGTGTATTTGAATAAATAACAGTGCATTCTATGCTGCACGCATCATGAAAAGGTTGACAAATATAAAATTCTGAATTGCGCAATGCAGTAACCGGCGGGAGGCGTTATGTTTCGCCGTGCAGCATCCGTCACAAATGGGTTAAACATATCTCACTGTTCTACAAATGTCTGGGAGAAGCTACTAGCACCTCCAGATAGCTGTAGGGTGAAGTATCCCTTTAAGACAAGACAATCCATTGGCTCCAGAAGGGAAGGGAAACCACGACATTAACATGTGGTTGGATGAACCATGTGAGTGCCCCTCACCATCCCACATCTGTCCAAGGAGTTGCGGAGCTGTCAACAAGGCAGGGTTAGTGAAAATTGGACAAGACCAATTGGAACGGGAGAAAATGTAATCATAATTTCATAGTAAATATGCTGTTGACTGTGCTGAAGTTTGTGTCAAGATAGCCCTTTTCTTATACTGTATATCTCCACAGCCAGCAGGCTTGCAAATTATGACAAGTGATGTCATAGTGCCTTCGATAAACATCTGCAGAGACAATTGCCACAGGACATTTGATTAAGTATTCAATAAATACATAGAGGCAAGGTGTTAAAAACAGGGACTAGTGTAGGTCACACAGGCTGGAAAAAATGTGCAATCTTCATTCTTCACATATTGATTCTGTATTTTTATTGCCAACACGCCCAAGAAAATCTCTTACATTTATCAGCCCGCCAACCTGAACATTATGCGTGGACACATGGTCATTTTTCTGTCTGATCAACTATGTACATGTTGGTTTTTCGAGCAGAGGTTACAATCTAGCATTGCCCATGTCCCTGTGATCAAGGTACTAGCTATTTGAAAACACATCTTCCCAAGCCTCCTTATCAATTGATGTACCAATAAAACATAGATCATGATTAATTCAATTCGAAATGGAAATATCCAACTAGCGGAAGATCCCACCTTAAAGACTGAAAACGTTTCCCCTTCATTATCTACGCCGCTTGCAGAGATCAGAACACCTGTGAACATCAAAGCATCCTTTGCAGATTGTGAAGTTAGGAGGCTTTGAGTCAGGTGTTAGCCAGGCTAGGAATGAGGATCTCTTTCTTTGATTGAAAAAAGCATTTTATTGCATACTTACTATATATACACAGACAGCCCTAACAGCTCAAACACCGCTAAAGATTGTAGTAAAAGATCAAAAAGACCAAGACAAATCAATATTTCAACATTTCATAGTTTATGGCAGATGTTCTTATTTAGAACTTACAGCTACTATAGTGCAATGATTTCTAGATAGCTACAGTAAGGAATAACCCACAGCTGATTAATAGCAGTACACATTGCTGATGTATTAATGATAACAGCAAAGTCGGTGCTACTATGAAACAAAAAGTCCATTATAAATAAACTTGCCTAACTTTTTAAAAGGTTGAGGTTTCAGACATTTAAATACTCCATTAAAATACTCTTAAATAATAATATTCAAATGTATAATCTTGTTAGAACAACAGCATACTGTAGAACTTGAAAGTGCAGAGCCTGTTGGTGGAACATTCCACACGGTTCCTGCTGGAGCTTCCTGTACGGTCTTTCAGTTGTTATCCACAGATTGTGTCTCTGGCTGGCAACTGGACAAGACGGTTTATGACAGATGGTCCATTTGTGTTCTATAAAGCCCCCTCACCTGGAGACACACCATCAAAAACCAGCCGACTGTCTCCTCGCTGCCCAAATTAGCAACTTGCCCTCTCTCTTTTCCACATTGACTACCCTTCCCTTGTTTTCGGTCTCTCCGTTTCCCTCTCCCTACCTTCTTCTCTCCGTCTTAGACAAGATAAGAATATTGTGTATAGACAGTTGCTCCTGCCTGTCTCATGTGACTTATAACATTTTTACGCTTCATCTCGGATGATCAATGAAATGCCAGTTGAAAATATCGGTTCGATCTCTAGACTCTGAGCGGTTGAATTACAGTACGCTGGAGTGGTCCCATATTGTCACAGTAAAGCATTACAGAGCCGGGAGGCTTGGGGAATGAAAGGCAGGGGGGTCATTTTGTGACTCCCAAATGATAATCTATGCTTTTTATAGCGAGCTACTTTTGACCAGACTCCTATAGTAAAACTAGTCATTGCAGTGGCTGCACCACAGCTGGGGGTGTAAATCAGAACCCTCCCTCCATTCACCCTCTCTCGCAAATGAGTTATGGAGGTGCAGTCAAGCTGACTCTACTGCCGCATATAAATGCAATGTCGTTCGGAGGGAGGGAGAGCATAATGGAGTAGTCAATAACTAATTTTTACTTCCTCTTTCGGAGAGGAGAGGAGGCTCACGAGATCCAGTGATGCCATTCTTCCTTTCAGCTTCTCCTGTTTTTTGAACCTAAAGAGGTAGACTGAGCCCAAGTAGTTAACAGTCGTATGAAAGAGTTTAGGCACCCCTGACAATGAAATGATTTTCATTTATAAATACTTGGGTGTTGCAATTTTATTTTGATCTATCAAATAACTGAAGGACACAGTAATATTTTGGTAGGGAAGTGAGGTTCACTGGATTAACAGAAAATGTGCAAGATGCATTAAAACTAAATTAGACAGGTGCATACATTTGGGCACCCTTGTCATTTTGTTGATATGAATACCTGTAACTACCTAGCACTGATTAATTGCAACACAAAATTGGTTTGGTGAGCTCATTAAGCCTTGAACTTCATAGACAGGTGCATCTACTCGTGAGAAAAGGTATTTAAGGTGGCCAGTTGCGGTTCTCTTTGACTCTCCTCTGAAGACGTCACAAACAGAGTCGCTTGAAATATGCAATCGCACATTTGGACAAGCCAGCTTCATTTTTTGGAAGAAGGTGCTGTGGACTGATGAAAAAAATAGGGAGTTATTTGGTCATAACAAGGGGCATTATGCATGGCAGCAAAAAAACACAGTGTTCCAAGACAAACACTTGCTTCTCACAGTAATATTTGGTGGAGGTTCCTGTGGGGCTGTGTGGCCAGTGCCAGTACTGGGAATCTTGTTAAAGTTGAGGGTTGCATGGATTCCACTCAGTATCAGCAGATACTTGAAAATAGTGTAGAGGAATCCGTCACAAAGTTGAAGTTACGCCAGGGCTGGATATTTCAACAAGACAATGACCCAAAACACTACTCAAAATTTATTCTGGCATTTATGCAGAGGAACAAGTACAATGTTCTGGAATGGCCATCCCAGGGTCCAGACCTGAATTTCATAGAAAATCTGTGGGGTGATTTGAAGCGGACTGTCCATGCTCGGCAACCATCAAACCTAACTGAACTGGAGATGTTTGGCAAGGAGGAATGATCCAAAATACCATCATCCAGACAATCAGTACAGGCTATAGGGAATCGTCTAGAGGCTGTTATTTCTGCTAAAGGAGCTCAACTAAATATTGATGTGATATTTTATTTGGGGTGCCCAAATTTATGCACCTGTCTAATTTTGTTTTGATGCATATTGCACATTTTCTGTTCATCCAATAAAACTAATTTCACTATTGAAACATTACTGTGTCCTTCAGTTATTTGATAGATCAAAATTAAATTGCTGATCCAAACACCCAATTATTTATAAATGAAAATCATGGAAATTGTCAGGGGTGCCTAAAATTTGCATACGACTGTAGACTACTTCCAAACCTCTAAAAATACTATCAGAATTCTATGGAGGAATGTTATGGACTTTATTAAATTATATACATCATAAAATAATTAGATTTAAACATGAGACAGGAGAAGGAAAAATATCATTTAAATTATAAATAAAAAATGAAAAACTATGTAACACATAAGGTTGTAGTTCTACATTTATTAAATTATTTCATTTCATATTTCACTATTTATTTCATGGTTGCAGTCATTGTGAATCTGTCATTGTAATGAACACTCCCATATATAGAAAAAAAGGAACAATGTTTGTTGTACACAGGCAAGTACAAATCCAAAACCAAGCAACGGCACAGAGGACAATCCCAGGCAGAATAAATCCCAAACAAATGAACAGGGGTCAGGCCAGAATATCAATCCAAGAGAAATGGCAAATGTACAAGGGTCAATCTTAAGGCAGAATATTCGATAATACACATAGCAAAGGTCAAAACCGGAACAACACATATAATAAGGAATGCTCAGAAAGGAGAATTATACTCACAATACCTCGCAAAGAGGCAATGGAGTGTGTGTGTCTTATATACAGATGAAGTGAGAGCAGGTGTACTGAATTTGGATGATTGGGTATTGGGAAATGTAGTTCTGATCAGTCCAGGAAGGGGAAGATGTAGTTCTCTGTGAAAGGAAACAGGAAATGTTACAGAATCCGGGTATGGGAAATGTAGTTCTGATCAGTGTTGAATAGGGAAGTGGCAGTTTCCAGGGAAGGGGAACTGGAAACGTTACAGTCATTATTGAATCTGTAATTGAATCTGTCACTTTCACCCATTAAAGTCGGAAGGGCTGGCTATAACTTCTGATTGGTCCGACCACTGGAATGATCAGCTTCTGAGCACCAAGGATCTGCTTGCCTGACATCCATATCACTATTTGACTCACAAGTTTGACTACAGCATGGACTAATTTGTCACAACGTGTGTGACAGTACATACAGTACTCTGCTGTCAAAGTTCTTCAGTGTTTTCAAATAGAATTTCATCTGGTCTGACAAGGCCTCCAGCATTGCAACCTCTTTGGCAATTTCTTCTATTTTATCTTCAACATTTTCAATAAAATGCAGTAGCAAGCATATTACTCACCAGGGCTGTTTCTCAATTTGCACACTATACATCAGGGGTGTAGCACAAGATCCTGGGCCCTATGCATAGGCAGTCATGATGGGCCTCCTGAACAGGGCAGCTGATGGGGGGGACAACCGGGTATGTTGTCCCGGGCCCAGTCCTGAGGGGGGCCCCAAATTTTGTTTTTGCACAGTCATTTTTTAGCGGGGGGCCCAAAATAGGGAGTTTGTCCCGGGCCCACAGATTCCTGTCAGTAGCCCTGCTCCTGAATGTTACACATGAAATATATTCCAAACTTTTCGAGTCCCCTTTCTACCCTTGGGCCCTGATAATTAGTACTGGTTTTCATCCCAGTCCATCGCCCCTGCTATACATACTCGTATGTCAAAAATAGTATGCCGAAAGTCCTCAGACGGTCAACTATGCCTGGTGGATTTTGTATATGCAACCATGCATGTTTTTTCTGGTATATTTCCAAGAAAGATTTCTTAAAGAAAAGAGGAGAGATTTCTCCTGACTTTCACCATACCAACGTTTACGAAAACTACCATATGCTGAATCGTTAGTCCGCTAGCTATCGAAAAGGCTCATGCACGTTGGAGGCGGTGTCAGCTGCGCCCCTTGCAAGGTCCTGTGCAAGGGATCAGTTTAGAAACTTATACACACAAATCAGTTCCTCGATTTCGGTTCATAGAACGATATGATGACCAACTTTAAACCAATTGGTTACGCTTTACCACGTGAGCGGTATCTGGGACAAAGTTCTAATTATTTTATAAAATCATATAGAATACGGCTCCACTCTATTTTGGAGAGGTGCCCATAGTCGGACTAGGAGAGCGCAGCCACGCCACTCTTGAAATTAATGGGTTTCACGTGCGCAATGCTGCTCTTCCACCTCCATCTGTGCATGCGGCTACTAGAATGAAGTGGTTGATCCAATAAATAACTGTAATTGGTTGAGTCTTTCAATTTAGATGGTTGAAAGTGACAGATTCAATGACAGATTTAATAAAGACAGACTACAACCACGAAATAAATACATCGTGAAATGTAATTGTAAAAAATAATTCAATATAGAAATAATAATTATAAAAAATCTTACATGTTTTTTATTCATTATTTTTTTTATCATTTAAATGATTTATCTTTTCATTGAATTTATATATTTATTTAATTAAGTCCCTAATATTCTTCCATAGAATTCTGGATGAAGCCAAAAAAACAAACTTTGCTTCTAACTGTTGTGAATTCTTATAAATGCTAATTACGTGATATAGTGATAGATGAGGGGCCTGTTGTTTCCCCCTGTAGATGAGTAGATGATTAGTAGATGAGTAGATTTTAAACAATAATCATAAAGCTCCAATTGACCAAACTGCTCATCTTAAATTACTCACAGGAAAAATATTGAGGGGCATTAAAAAAAAGACCAGCGTTGATTTTCTGTTGAGTGTTGATTGTAAATCACCGTGTTGGTCAAGTGTTTTCATTGTGCCTTCAATGAATGAATAGGCTAGAAGATAATAGCCATTGATTGGTGTGCTATGAGATGACACGTTTCTTTGAATGATGTTCCCTCTGTAGATGGAGCTTGGTATTAAAGAAATCCTCCTTTCAGCACTTTGTTTAATTGCTAGGATCTCAGTGCACAATTCAATCAAACCGCAATGCAGCATTTCTTTATTGGCTCCTTAAATATTGGAACCAGCCTAATCTAGTATGTCACAAGCCCTTTCACAATGCTTATCAGTGAAAGAAAATCTATGCCCAGCAGTCAATCTGCTTCACCTGTCCAGTAGCTTCTTTACCTAACTACAAAAAAATGTTTCCAGATTGAGAAGTGTGTGCGGTGGTCAGGGATGGGCAAAGATACAATTAAAATGATTACATTTTACAAAATACAGCAGCCACACCATGTATCAAACTTTCACAAGGGACCATGAAATCACTTTGCAAACCTTCCATTTATTGGCTTATTTGATCCATCCACCAGAACACTGACTTAGTTAATAATAATAATGGATTCAACTTATATAGCACTTTTTCTTCCAAGGAACCCAAAGCGCTTTACACAGTGAGGGGGAAAGCCCAGCTCATCCACCACCAATGTGTAGCACCCACATGGGTGATGCACGGCAGCAATTTTTGCACCAGAACACTCACCACACATTAGCTATCAGGTGGAGAGGTGAGTAGTTATATATGCCAATTAGGAAGGAGGGGGATTATTAGGTGGCCATGATTGAAGTGAGGCCTGGTTGGGAATTTGGCCATGACACCGGGGTTAACACCCCTACTCTTACGATAAGTGCCATGGGATTTTTAATGACCACAGAGAGTCAGGACAACCGTTTAACGTCCCATCCGAAAGACGGCACCCTACGCAGGGCAGAAGTCCCCATCACTGCTTTGGGGCATTGGGAAAGATCTTTAGACCAGAGGGAAGAGTGTCTACTACTGGCCCTCCAACACCACTTCCAGCAGCACTGGTCTCCCATCCAGGGACTAACCAGGCCCAACCCTGCTTAGCTTTAGAAGCAAACCAGCAAGGCAATACAGGGCTCTATGCTGCTGGCATAGTTGATGCTCCTATCTACATTACAAATTTTGTACAATTTAATATTTTAGCAGATGCTTTTATCCAAAGCTCCGTTTGTACGAATAACTGCATCAATGTGGCAAGGCATGAAGGCAATCAGCCTGTGGCTCTGCTGACATGTTACGGACGTCCAAAATGCTTTGATAGGGGGCTTCAGCTCATCAGCAATGTTGGGTCTGGTGTCTCTTATTTTCCTCTTAAAAATAGCCCATAGATTCTCTATGGTGTTCAGGTCAGGCGAGTTGCCTGGCCAATCAATGACAGTAATACCATGGTCTGCAAACCAGTTACCAGTCGTTTTGGCACTGTGGGAAATCAGCATCTACATAAATCTTGTCAGCTGATGAAGTGCTCTAAAAGCTGCATTGACTCCACACTGAACTTCAAGCAACTTGGATTCTGAGCCTCTCCACTCTTCCTCCAGACTCTGGGACCTTGATTTCCAAATGAAATGCGAAATGTACTTTCTTCTGAAGAGGACTTTGGACCACTGAACAACGGTCCAGTTATTTTTCTCCGCAGGCCCGGTATGACACTTCTGGCATTTTCTCTGGTTCAGGAGTGGCTTGAACCTAGTAACCTATTTCCTGGACATGTCTGTATGTGGTGGCTCTTGATACAATGATGCCAGCCTCAGTCCACTACTTGTGAAACTCCTTCAAGTTCTTGAATTGGCTTTGCCTGTCAATTCTCTCAAAGCTGCGGTCATCTCTGCTGCTTCATCTAATTTTCCTACTAAACTTTTCTCTTCCAGTCAACTTTCCATGAATATGCTTCAATACATCGAACAGCCAGCTGTTTCAGCAATGACCTTCTGTGTCTTACCCTCCTCATGGAGGGTATCAATAGGTGTCTTCTGGACAACTGTCAAGTCAGCAGTCATCCCTATGATTGTGGTTGTGTGTAATTAAGAGATTAAATGTTCAGAAAAACTTTGAAGGTGTTTTTAGTTCATTTGCTGATTAGAGCTCTTCTCAGGTAGACATTTCTGTATTATACTTTTTTTTTTCTAATATTTTGAAATACTGGATTTTTTATTTCCATGAGCTGTAAGCCATAATAATCATATTTGAAATATGTCACTTTTTGAATGTAATTACAGACAAACATAAACTTTTCCATGATATTATAATTTTTTTGAGAAGCACTTCTATAGTGCCTGCACCGTCTTGTTCAATAGCAGTTTTACTTTGTAATAGGCACCAATCAGAGGCAGCATTTCTATGATGTCATCATGTAGACTTCTCAAAGTTTTTTTTAATTGTGAGTGAGCCCAATCCCTTGGCTGATAAGCAACCCTACACATGAATGGTCTCAGGATGCTTAACTGTTGGCATGACACCGGACTGGTAGTAGTGCTCACCTTCTCTTGTCTGGACAAGGTGTTTTCCGAATGGCCCAAACAATTGGAAAGGGGATTCTTCCGAGAAAATTACTTACCCCAGTAGAACAATCCCTGTTAAATTTTGCAAAATGTCTGGCCCTTATGTTTTTCCGAGAGAGAAGTGGCTTCTTTGCTGCCCTTCTTGACTCCAGGCCTTCCTCCAAACGTCTTCACCTCACTGATGCACTAACACCTGCCTGCTGCCATTCCTGAGCAAGCTCTGAACTGGTTGTGCCCAGCTGAATCAACTTTAGGAGACGGTTCTGGCGCTTGCTGGACTTTCTTGGGCGCCCTGACGCCTTCTTCACAACAATTGAACATCTCTCCTTGAAGATCTTGATGTTTGGACAAATGATTGATTTATGTGCAATCTTACTAGTAGCAACATCCTTGCCTGTGAAGACCTTTTTGTGCAAAGCAATGAGGATGGCACGTGTTTTCTTGCAGGTAACCATGGTTGACAGAGAGAAGAACAATGATTTCAAGCACCGCCCTCCTTTTAAAGCTTCACGTCTGTTATTCTAACTCAATCAGCATGACAGAGTGATCTCCAGCCTTGTCCTCGTCAACACTCTCACCTGTGTTAACGAAGAAATCACTGTCATGATGGCAGCTGGTCCTTTTGTGACAGGGCTAAAATGCAGTGGAAATGTTCTTTTGGAGATTAAGTTCATTTTCAAGGCAAAGAGGAACTTTGCAATTCATTGCAATTAATCTGATCACTCTTCATGCATCCTGGAGTATATGCAAATTGCCATCATCAACACTGATGCAGCAAACTTTGTGGAGACTACTATCTGTGTCATTCTCAAAACCTTAGACCAGGACTTGTACATGTTACCGGTTTCAGTGCACTGAGTTTTGCTTGTTTCTGTTGTTGGAACCCCCCCCACGTATCCAGGTGGGCGACCAGTTGATGGAGGTGAATGGGCGGAGCTTCGTGGCCATCCCCCATGACGAGGCGGTGAAGATCCTGAAGACGTGTTGCCACCTAGTGGTGAGGGTGAGAGATGTTGGCCGGCTGCCCCACGCCCGCACTGTGGTGGACCAGACCAAATGGATCAGCAGCCCTGTGAGTCCAAAGGCCACAGCAGAGCGCAGCACCAGTCCAGCCACTACAAGGTGAGTTAGCACAAAGCAGGCACAATTCATATTAAAACATTATGTAATCCCTGTGGTATGGTCTTCCGGAGGTTGAACCCTCTGAGGCATTTGAAATGCATCGTATGACATTTTTACTTTCTGGGAAAATGTCATACTGAAGGTCACAATTCTTAGTGCCACTAGCGAATGCTCCCTCTGTTTTAAATTCAATTCCCTTTAAACCCAATGTCCTTTGAATGTTCAATCCATAGTGTTTCTTACAATTAAGAAATTAATTAAGAAGATTTTCTTACGTTAAGAAATATGTAGTGCACTAGGGTCAAACCATGGTAGGCCTAATGTATGCAGGTTTTTGCTTTTCCCTTGTATTAGACTGATTGATTAGGTCACTAATTGGTTACGATCTCTCCTCACCCAGCAGTCTAGGTCTTAATTGGGCACTAATTGAAGACAAATTGAAGGGAAAGACCAAAAGCCAGCATTCACTAGGCCCTCTTCTGAACTGATTTGACAACAGTGATGTAGTGTGTTTGAAGATTTGAACATGGAATGGTTTTTGCAGTTGTCCACTGATTTCTTGTTTAGGAATGAAGAATGCCTCAGGCATTCCTGGAGAAATAAAATGCAGGCGGTCCAATTGAGTAGAGAAGCAGCGCAATAGTGTCTCTTGGTAGGATGCAATTGGGACAGAGCCATGCTGTTGGGTGAAATCCATTAAATTAAATGAGTGACATAAAGATTTGCTATTTAATTTCATCTTTTTCAATTATAAGCCAGCCTCCAAAGAAGCATTTGATATAATTTTCACGTAACAAGGTAACGTAATGGAATTACCATTGAATCACTGACCAATGTCATTATTCTTTTACTGCTATCAGTGACATTGCTTTTGTCATGTGAGTGACTGACTGAGACCTGTGAGGCAGACTATGTCACCTCGATGTTGGTGGAAACAACGCCACCTTGACTCAGAGTTTGACAGTGACGCGTGATTGGAGGCTCAATTCCACAGCCAGTAGCCTGTTTCTCCCTCCACGTCCTTATCTGTCTACCTGCTTGCCACAGCTCTGATGTCTTTCTGCCTGTGCATCTTTCTATCTCCCTATATTTTGTCTCTAACAAGCCCTCATATTTCTCTCTCTGCCTGTCTTCTTCTCAATGTCTTATTTCCTCTCTACCTGTCTCTCCTTTCCTATGTATGTCTGTCTGCCAGTCTGTCTGTCCTTCTGCCTGTCACTAAGGCTAATGGGGGCAGGTTGATGGAGACCACTAAGAGGTATCCATTTCCGCTCAGCTGATTTAGAAATCAAGCAAGGTAGCTTTTAGCCCTCCACTTCATTAAACTCATGTTGCTTGTGTCCCAAATGCCACCTCATTCACCGTTTCGGCCGCATGGTCAGAAGTAGCTCACTATATAGGGAACAGTGTGCTATTTGGGATGCGACCCTTTGGCTTCTCTCCGCCTGCGGCACAGGGAGCACTGCCGGTGGGCATTCATGCATGGGTTGTTGATTTCTTTCTGTGTGTTGAGTGCATACATATTTAAAGTCAGTTGTTCTCAGCTGCTGTTTGTGTTACTGGGGATTAGTCTGAAGTTGCTAATGTGAGCATCTTTCATGTTCCGCTGTTTGTGCCGCAGGCCATCGTCAGCACGGACCCCTACTGTATTAGGAAAGGTAAGTTGAATCCATCTTATATTTACAGGACAAACATATTACCATCAGGACTAGAGTTCATTCTGCCTCCCCTTACTCAAAATGAATGAAGCGCACACAGTTCATACCCACACATGTACAGGTACACGCAACAATCCCACCTGCACTTATCTGTCTTGTTTCTAACAAAGGCTAATGGGAAAGCTAAAAGTAGTGGAATTGACTGCCTAGCTCCATGTTAACCTCAACATTATGAATAAATCTAAGTGGAAAACAATACTCTGTTAATAAGGTTATACTGTTTGAGGTGAGGAACGCTAGCAAAGAAATTTATTGCTTCACTGAGCAGTATTTCTGATGACAATGTGCAAGAAAGCTATCTTAAGTTGTCAAATATAAGCTTTCCAGCTTAGCCAGTCAACCTTTATCTAAAATGGGATAAAGCCATCCAACCAGATACCTCTGTGTTTTATTGCCTAATGCCAGCCCTCTTGATCATATACCACACTCCTTTGTGCTTTATCGTTTCTCTTCATCCATAGGGTCTGAATGTAATGTTTATTGGCAGCTTCCATGTGTGAAGTGGAGTTCCATTATGCACCAGGTCATTTTGGAGCTTGGATATCATTGTAGTTCATTGCTAATTTTGAGACTTGACACGTGAACAAAAAATACTTCCTGAATTAAACATTATATTGTTAATGAAGTTAATTTAATCTAAACCAGTGTTTTCTATATATAGTACACACATCGCCAAAAGTATTAGTACCCTTCCACTTCAGAAAAAATTAAATTTGGTATCAACGGTTGTTTATTTCACTTTAAATATTAAAAGAAATGAAAATGGAACAGGAAAAAATATTGGGACCTTTAACCTAATATTTTGTTACACATCCTTTGGAGACAATTGCTGTCTGTAGCTCTTATTGAGATTTCTACACTCCTTAAATGGTAGTTTGGCCCACTCTTCTTGAGCAAACCACTCCAGTTCTCTCAGGTTTGCTGGATGTCTTTTTTCCAACTGTGAGTTTCCACTTTCTCCACAGATGTTTGATGGGATGTACTGTAGATTAGGACCCATAGGATGCCACTACAGAACAGTCCATCCATTTTTGGCTGGTTTTGAGGTATGTTTTGGGTCATTATCCTGCTGTAGTCACAGCTTTGTGACACTGAGCTGTATTTTTTGCCCAAAAAGTAGACATATAGCCTTTCTGATTTCATCGTGCCCTGCACACACACCTGTCTATATAAGGTCCCACAGTTAACAATGCATGTCAGAGCACAAACCAAGCCATGAAGTCCAAGGAATTGTCTGTAGACCTCTGAGACAGGATTGTATTGAGGCACAGATCTGGGGAAGGGTACAGAAAAATATCTGCAGCATTGAAGGTCCCAATGAGCACAGTGGCCTCCATCATCTGTAAATGTAAGAAATTTGGAACCACCAGGACTCTTCCTAGAGCTCGCCACCCGGACAAACTGAGAGATCGGGGGAGAAGGGCCTTAGTCAGGGAGATGACCAAGAACCTGATGGTCACTCTGACAGAGCTCCAGCATTTCTCTGTGGAGAGAGGAGAAACTTCCAGAAGAACAACCATCTTTGCAGCACTCCACCAATAATGCTTGTATGTAGAGTGGCCAGACAGAAGCCACTCCTCAGTAAAAGGCACATTAGAGCCCGTCTGGAGTTTGCCAAAAGGCAACTGAAGGACTCTGAGAAACAAAATTCTCTATGGCCTGAATGGCAAGCGTCATGTCTAGAGGAAACCAGGCACCGCTCATCACCTGGCCAATACCATCCCTAATGTAAAGCATGGTGGTGGCAGCATCATGCTGTGGGCATGTCTTTCAGCAGCAGGAACTCGGAAACAAGTCAGGATCGAGGGAAAGATGAATGCAGAAATGTACAGAGACATCCTTGCTGAAAACCTGCTCCAGAGCACTCTGGACCTCAGACTGGGGCAAAGGTTCATCTTCCAACAGGACAACGACCCTGAGCACACAGCCAAGATAACAGAGGAGTGGCTACAAGACAACTCTGTGAATGTCTTTGAGTGGCCCAGCCAGAGCCCAGACTTGAACCAGATTGAATATCTCTGGAGAGATCTGAAAATGGCTGTGCACTGACACTCCCCATTCATCATGATGGAGGTTGAGAGGTCCTGAAAAGGAGAATGGGAGAAACTGCCCAGAAAATTGGTGTGCCAAGCTTGTAGCATCATACTCATATACTCATAAAGACTTGAGGCTGTAATTGCTGCCAAAGGTGCTTCCACAAAGTATTGAGCAGAGGCTTTGAATATTTATGTGCATGTGCTTTTTTCGTTTTTTATTTTTTAATAAGTTTGCTCAGATTTCAAACACACATCTTTCACATTGTCATTATGGAATATTGTTCGTAGAATTTTGAGAGAAATAATTAATTTAATCCATTTCAGAATAAGGGTGTAACAAAAATAAAATGTGGAAAAACTCTAGAGCTGTGAATACCTTCCGGGATGCAGTAGAGTTTTTTTTGTGTTTCTCTAAGAAATGGGGTCTTCTACCATGCGGTTAATTTTCATTCACACAACGACAGATGGTACGACTTCATATATTGCACGTTGAGCTTGTTCTGTTTTGAAGTTTTCCTTGGTTATTTCTCAGCTATTCCAAAAATCCTTCTATTCATTTTTGGGTCAGTTTTCCTCTCGGGGCCATGTCCAGGAATGTTGGCTACAGTCCCATGGGCCTTTGTCATAATATTGACAACAGTGCTCACAGGAACATCAACCTCTTCAGAGATGGTCTTGTAGCCTTTATGTCTACCTCTTTAGAGATGGTCTTGTAGCCTTTATGTCTACCTCTTTAGAGATGGTCTTGTAGCCTTTATGTCTACCTCTTTAGAGATGGTCTTGTAGCCTTTATGTCTACCTCTTTAGTTTTCCTTCTCTTTTCCATGTTCAGTGTGATACACAGAGTGACATAAAACAGCCAGAGTGACTACTTATCTCTATTTGAACTGACTGAATGTGTGATGAGAGATGAAAACACCTGTCATACTAAGTAAAAGAAGTCAGTTCATTTCTGACATTTTTTGTTTTGTTCCACTGCAAACCATAAACATGAATGTATGGATGACCAAAGATCTTTTTAATTTCAACACATTTTAGGGTGAATGGTGCATTATTTGAATAAAAATCAAGGGTACCGTGCCAGAGTTTGTGTAGCAGACCAAGCTCTTACTCCGGTCTACACATGCCCCCTAGCGATGGGGATTTGAGCCCTGGCTCGGCCGACTGTTTGTACCCAATCTTCTCTGGCTTCTGCTTCCTCCTGTCCTGTCAATAAAAATAAAAAAACACCCCCCACCAAAATAAAAAATTCAAGGGTACCGAACAATACTTTTGGTAATGTCTGTATATATACATATTTGTAATTTGAAACAAAGAGTATATTGACAACACTAGGAGTCACACAAAAAAATGTCTGTTCCAAATTTTATCCTGCTCTTTTAATTTAAAATGCATTAATCACCTTGCCACCCACTTTAGGTCACTTTTCATATTTTACCAGGATCTTGTGTCAATAGAGGGCCTTCTGAACTAGTGGTGAGGGGCTGTTCTGGAATTCACGTTCTGACGCCATTTTAAGACTAAGTGACCCGATCAACTAGACTAATAGTTCACAAATATTTTAGTGCTATATACAGTACTATATCGTGTAATAATATATTCACTACTATATCGAATATTCTGGCACCAATTAACTCACAGGACATAGAGCATCACACATGAACTATGGAAACTGTTCCAGGTGACAGCCTATCACCAAGTACTGTAGAGCACAATACCCCTGTTGGTTCTAGTGAAACATAGTCTTATATAGAACGCACTTCACAAGCAAATCAGAGAAGCAGAAAACATTAGGATTTATTGGAAGAGTAAAAGAAAAAAAGAAATACACTTTGTGGACCACTGGATTGGAAAATGAATACTTTAGTTGGCAGGATGTATTGTTGAGCTGTAACTAAGGAGACTGCTGTCTCACTTTTGTATGGTTTTTCATGTGTGTGCGTCCAAGTATGTATGTATGTATGTATGTATGTATGTATGTATGTATGTATGTATGTATGTATGTATGTATGTATGTATGTATGTATGTATGTATGTATGTATGTATGTATGTATGTATGTATGCATGTACAGTATGCATGTACAGTATGCATGTACAGTATGCATGTACAGTATGCATGTACAGTATGCATGTATGTATGTATGTATGTATGTATGTATGTATGTATGTATGTATGTATGTATGTATGTATGTATGTATGTATGTATGTATCAGCCGCGGTTGGTGGATCTTAATTGGGGAGGACGGGCTCGTATTACGCTCGGAACCGGAGTGAATGGAATGGTGCGCAACGAACAAAACCAATTGTTTTTTTGATTTGCACACATTCCATTCACTCCGGTTCTGAGCGTAATACGAGCCCGTCCTCCCCAATTAAGATCCACCGACCGCGGCTGGTATGTATGTATGTATGTATGTATGTATCTACAGTATGTATGTATGTATGTATGTATGTATGTATGTATGTATGTATGTATGTATGTATGTATGTATGTATGTATGTATGTATGTATGTACAGTATGTATGTATGTATGTACAGTATGCATGTATGCATGTATGCATGTATGCATGTATGCATGTATGCATGTATGCATGTATGCATGTATGTATGCATGTATGTATGTATGTATGTATGCTTTGACATTCATTGAAATTGTTATACGGCTTTAAAAACTATTTTAATAAATTCAACATTAGTCAGCCCAAAACAATATCTTGAACCGTAAGTAACAAAACATTGTTTTCCTTAGTTTAACTATATTTACTTGCTTAATTACCATTTAATAACCCAAAAACCACAGAGAAGATTGTTTCACATGTTTATGCTACCCTAACTTAAAATTCTCAAATGTGTATTGACTATGAATCAATTAGCTTAATTTGCATAATTCAATGTAACAAACCCTATGACAGTATTTTTTAAACAATTGCTCTTTAAATATATAGTACCGGAGACAGATCTGTCCTAAAGGCAGAAATGATGAATAGTTGACTCAATATTGAACTTAATTTGACCAAGGTCAGTGCTTGTCAGTAACCTAAACCCTAAACTTAACATAATCCTTACCTACCCTAAACACTTAATCTGTGTTAGAATTAAACAGAATTTAATAATTTCATAGATGGATGGTGAGCTCTGTCCTCTTCAGGCCACAAATCACATTAATTTGCCTTCAAGACATTTTTGAGTTAGTAAAATGTCCAGCTCAACAAGGCTTTTCTCATTTTTCTCTCTGTATTGCTCTTCTACTCTTTATCTCTCGTTCCTGAAAACTGAGATACTGAATTTCAACCACTGTCATTTCAACTACTGCCTAGTTCACCCGCGGACACATGGACACATGTAGTTTTCAAAATAAATGTTTTTAATAAGATCAACTGTCCCTCGGATTGTTGAATTTCCTTGTTGCTTTAGTCCTAACATCTGTCACAGTCAGGGGTTAGTAATAGTCGTTGGCCATCACTGTGGCGACAACACAAGTCAGCTCTCTTTAATAAACGAGCGAAGAGCTCAGATAGAGGTGGACGTCATCCTTAATCCTCCTCCTCATCCTCATTAATCATCCTTAATCAAAGGGGAATGCTGATCTAATCTCCATCTCCTATTCAACCATGATACATCACTGTCTTGGTCACTAAAAGCCTAATGCTAAGAGCGTTCACCGTCTATAAAGTTAAATACAGAGAAATGCAGTGCAATAGTTCGTCTGAAATTGATATGGATTACTGTAATATATCTATTTGGCCAAGCAGAGTATTTATATAGCAGCTGACATGTGAATATATTGAACCCACTTCTATGGAGAGCCTGAGGTTTACTTGCAAAGAGAGAAGCTCATGTTCTTCCAGTTTAAGTCTGCTCACAGCCGCGATGTGAGGTTGTGGAGCCCCCTGAGTGAGACACTGGTTGCCATGGCTGAGTAAGTCTCTGCTCTGAAGCTTTTATTATGTACAGCTGTGAATAGAGCGCCCACTGGATGCACTTTGTCCCGAGGAGCCTTGCAGAGTTGTTCAATTGAGGTGACGAGGCAGGTTTCCATGACAGATAACTTAGACAATCATATTCGGATGTGCACACACCACATACAAAATATAATCACACACATTATGACTTATACACTAACTCCGAAACCTAAACCTTAATGCCTAAACCTAACCATAACTCCAATTCTGAAATTAATTATAATCCTATTTTAACATTAACCCCAATTTTTTTTAATTGGTCCAAATACTTTATATACAGTCATATGCACATTTTAGGCACCTCTGACAATTTCCATGATTTTCATTGATAAATAATTGGGTGTTTGAATCAGCAATTTCATTTTGATCTATCAAATAACTGAAGGACACAGTAATATTTCAGAGAATGTGCGATATGCATCAAAATGAAATTAGACAAGTGCATAAATTTGGGCACCCCAACTGAAATATCACATTAATGTTTAGTTGAGCCTCCTTTAGCAGAAATAACAGGCTCTAGATGCTTCCTATAGTCTGTAATGAGTGTCTGGATTCTGGATGAATGTATTTTGGACCATTCCTCCTTGCAAAACATTAACACAGTTAAGTTTGATGGTTGCCGAGCATGGACAGCCCGCTTCAAATCACCCCACAGATTTTCAATGATCTTCAGGTCTGGCGACTGGGATGGCCATTCCAGAACATTGCACTTGTTCCTCATGCCAGAGTAGATTTTGAGCAGTGTTTTGGGTCATTGTCTTGTTGAAATATCTAGCCCCGGTGTAACTTCAACTTTGACTGATTCCTCTACATTATTCTCAGGCACAGTGACACCATCTGCAGCAAGATGATGTTGTAGGTTTTTGGTGGTGGTCTGTGGCCTGTTTTTGACCGTTCTAACCATCCTTCACCTCTGCCTCTCTGATATTTTACTTGGCCTGCCACCTCTGACCTTAACAAGAACTGTGCCTGTGGTCTTCCATTTCCTCACTATGTTCCTCACAGTGACAGCTTAAATCTCTGTGATAGCTTTGTGTAACCTTCCCCTAAACCATAATGTTGAACAATCTTTTTTTCAGGTCATTTAAGAGCTGTTTTGACACCCAAAAACAGAGTCAAAGAGAACAACAACTTACAGTTTGCCACCTTAAATACCTTTTCTAATGATTGGATGCACCTGTCTATGAAGTTCAAGGCTTAGTGAGCTCACCAAACCAATTGTGTGTTCTAATTAATCAGCGATAGGTAGATACAGGTATTCAAATCAACACAAAGACAAGGTTGCCCAAATGTATACACCTGTCTAATTTACTTTTGATGCATATTGCACATTCTCTGTTAATCCAATTAACCTAATTTCACTACTGAAATATTACTGTGTCCTTCAGTTATTTGATAGATCAAAATGAAATTGCTGATCCAAACATTGAATTATTTAAAAATGAAAATCATGGAAATTGTCAGGGGTGCCTAAACTTTTGCATATGACTGTATATATATTTTTTTAATTTTCCTCCCTTCCAAATTCCCACTAGCCCTGCCTTGTTGGCAGCTCCGCAACTCCTTGGACAGATCTGTGGGATCTGTTCACCCAACAAGGAAGCCTGTAGTCGGATCATGCACAGGATGATTATGTTCACCAACTGTACTTCTGCAATTGAATTTACAGGCTGAATACAACAAGTCGCTGGAGAGCGAAGTGGCAGGACAGACAATCTGACCTAGCTAACCTAAATCCCAGGCAGCACTATGCCAATTTGTGCTTTATTGTGCAGGAGGCCAGGGGAAAGTCCGAGAACCCATGGTCAGGCTTGGATCCATTACCATCATGACATAAGCCGCTTTCCAACCAAGTAGTTACAGGAACCTAGTTATAGAACCAGTCCACATCTAAACAATTTTACTAACTACTCTCCCCCAAAACCAGATTTGCTATTTGCATTCGCACTGGTCAAGTGGCCATAGGAACTGGTAGGAGTGATAATGGTGTGACGCAAGCACCGCAACAGCCTTTTATATCATCGCCACTAGACTTTAGCGTAGCGCCACATACAATAACATTTCACAGTTTAATGTTTGTAACACTGGGTGTATGATTGGAGATAAGTGTGAAAATCATCTTATGTATGTGGATGATCTGGGCCCGGTTCCCCAAAACGTTCTTATCGCTAAGTAGTTCTTAACCTATTCCTTAACATCTCTCTTAACCTAATGGCACGGTTCCCGAAACGTTCGTACGCTAAGTATATCTTCTGTAAGTCACACTTTCGTAAGGTTGGTCTGGACCATTCGTAGCTCTCTCTTAGCGTTGTTTGAGCTCAAACCGCTAGTCGCCGCCACTACAACAATGATTTTATGGACATTTTATAACTGTAATAAAATATGTTCGCAATGG